>SNQJ01S0246310.1:0-13135 GCA_010110895.2 Picea sitchensis
GGAGAGGTATAAGATCCAAGCACTCGTTAGAAGCAAAAAAGAATTGAATGCACATATTCAAAGGTTTTGAAGATCAGAGTGACACATACCATGATACCCGAACTCATTACCTCATGGAGCAAGATCCATTTCTGCTAAAGGACTAGGCCGAGGTGACGGATGTTGTTGTTGCTGACAAAGTGGAGGCGCTGAAGAATGAAAAGATGGGCCCTCCCGGGCCATGCTCAAGTCGATCTAGCTCTCGGTACTCCATGTCTAGGACTTGTGGGCCTTGAGACATAATCTCCTTAGTTATCCCTAAACTGGGGGATAACAAGGCTGAAGTGCGCACCTCTCTTGGGCGCAAGTTTAAAGGTAGTAGAGCACCCTCTTGTATGCATTAGGGTTTTATGGTTGGAGGATCTTCTCTTGAGAATATAGCAAAGGATTGTTGGGTTTTTCTCCCTTGTCGAGAAGGGTTTTCCCAGGATATTTCTTGTGTTCTTGTGCATGGTTATTCTTCTTGTGATCTTGGTTATTGTTGCATTTGTTTATGGTTCAAGTACGTGCTAAATGAAATAAACCTCATGCTTGAGCCTAGCATAGAGAAAATTCAACAATGGTTTTCACCTCTCTAGCAGAATTTTGATTGCTTCCAAGTCCCCACTGTTCATAACTACAAATGCCAAAGTCCACTGGATGTAGTTTGGATGGTTGGGAGGAATGATTGTTACCCTCCCCACCCAGGTTCAATTCCTTGTGAGTGACATGTTTGTGCCCTTAATGGGTCTATAACCAAAAATGCTCAGCCTCCCCATGTTCTCTCGTGGATCTCGGGGGGGTTATCCGTGGATGTAGCGAGCACCGATATTCGGTGTCATGAACCACATAAAAAAAAAACTGCAAATGCCAAAGATACTAAGGAACAATAGTTTTTCGAACCTATAAAGACCTCCATTTACTGTAACCCTGATGACTTGACCTCCTTCTGAAGAACACCTTCAACAGTCTATCAGTCTAATGTTATCCTTAGAGCTAATCTAGGGGGACTCAGAGGGGAAACTATTTCAATGTCCAAAATTTTCCATATACTACCTTAAAATTTCTTTTAGTTGAACAAGCCCACTACAAGACAACCCCTAAGTTTCCATGAATGTGCAAGTTCTCAAAAAAAGTCCTTTGGCATACCTTGTAGACGTGAAAACTATATTAACCAAGGAAAAGCAAAAAAATCAATTTCACTAATGCAGCTCAAAGAACCAGGCTTCCAAATTAGTTGGGCCTCAATGATAACTCTATAACTAGCACTGACCCATCTAAACCCGGGTTTAATATGCACCTCTTGCAAAGCTAAAGGTTGTATATCTCAAGCTCCAATTTTTTATACCTCAGCCACCATTTATGTGAACTCTAGAAAATGCATCCTCTAGGTGCATACCAGTGCCTATCAGACGGAGGTTTAGATGGGTTTGTGGAGTGTTCACATTCAAGGCACCCAATAATGCACGGTCTATATTCAATGCACTTTCACAACCCAATGCAGGTAGTTTCTATCAGCGCAATAAAAGATATGATATTCTTGGGAATAGATTGTAGTTTTCCTCTTTTGGGATATAAATGAGCCAAGTAGAGCTTTGACCCCAACATACAATGCGTTCTAAACACACAATGGCATAAAATTGCAAAATATTCAATAGCAGCTCGGCTATAACAAAGTCCATATTATCAGTGAACATACCCAAGATCTTGCATTATTGAATCTATCCGTTGACATCTATAAACTTAGAAATTATAAAACCGTTAATCAATATATTTTAAAATCCCAGCACATTAGCGTAGGTTTTACGAGTTTAAAATCTCTTCTCTCTCGTCCTTAGTCTGCCCTGTATTAAGGATATTCGCAAATATTTAGGTCTTCAATGATGGCTTCAGATATAAAAGATATTTAGGTCTTCAATGAGAGCTTGGATACTAAAGAAATGCATAAGGAAAATACTATCTGACTTACTGGGATCCCAATTCGGATTAATCACTGGTATGGACTCTCGGGGCTTGGATTCTGATGGAGGTCTGCTGAATAGCTCGGGCTTGTGATCTTTTATAGAAGATGATTTCGTTGGTGTCGTGGGATTCGGACTTCTGAGCCACCCAGTTGCTCTACGTAGAGTCTGCCCCATGCTTTTTTCAGTTAAATAAGATCAATCCTGCACAATCCCCGACCCATAACCCGTTACAAAAAGATTTATAACACCCCACGTTTACAAAAGACCAAAATCTTAACCGCAAACGACGGCTATAGAAATCAAAATTGGTCGATGCAGTACCAGCAACCGTTTAGCATGTGAAAAACTAAAAACAGAAAAAAGGAACGCAATTTATAGTGCTGTATCGTCATCTCTCTGCCAAATACCCGAGAGAAAGAAATTTCATTTATCAAAGCAATGCTGCCTACCAGAAGCCTTGAGCTCTTCATGTGTGTAAATGAAGGACTTAAACCTGCTAACGTCTCATCGACACATTCGGTTGTGACTGTTTGATTCGAAGCTCAATAAATTATAATGGATTCCGAAGATATGTCAATTGATTTACGCTAATTAAAATAGACGCTGGGCTCTACTAGACGTAACATTTGCCACGATTAAAGAGAAAAAATCAACATATAGCACTCCCACAATAAGGAACCTCTTTTACTTTTTATGTTTCCAAATAAAAATTGGGGCGATTTTTAAAATTAGGGTATTTGTTTTATTATTTATTTTTTTGGGAGAAGGAACCCATGCTAAAGTATATTAAAATATACATATTTTACGTTTTTATAGATTTGAACTTGTTACTTCTTAATATGTAACACATGTTTTTAACCATACCTTACCTCTTCTAGATTTGAATTTGTGAACTCTTAATAGGTAATACATGTTTTTAACCATTAGACCCACTCCAAAAAAGAGAAAAATATAAATAATCACTTTATCTTACTAATGATAACAATAATATAATAATAATTGTAATAGTTTAGGGGAATGTCTCACCCTTTCAAAACGTGTTCTTATTAGTTGTGAATGATTTTATATGAATAATTATTTCTTCCAAGTTTTATTATTTTCCTTACCTATAGAGATTTTTTTTTTTTCTCTAAATGGGCTTCCTCAATTGCTTTGAATCCATGATGTTGCCTAAGTATTCTTCATGCCTATTTTTTCAAAGAAAAGGTTGTTTTTGACTAAGTGTTGGGAAAGTGGTGTTGTCGGTGTTTTGCGTGCCATATTACCTTATAGCAAAGTTTAGATCGTTTTTTTCTTTCCTCCGCATAGTACAACACCACATCCATGCAATGCATGGTATGCAAAGGGATCATTCTAACACCATATTAGAATTTGTGTCACATGTCACGACACTCACAACCTTTCCCCTCATGTTGCACATCTTAGGTTAGCCATTTCCCATGACCTACTTCTATGGATTTTTCTTCACGCTCCACATAACCATGTACTATATGACTTGGAATGTTGAGGCATGTATTTTCATGGCTCTATCGGATTTTTGTTGCCTATTGGATCAGTCTTGAAGACATTAAATGCTCGTTGCTACTATTTGATACATGTCATTCTAGTCGTTGAAGATTATATGATTAGCTTGGAAGAAATAAAGTTGGACTTATATCCTTCAACTTTCTCGTTTCTCTAATCATGCATTTGTTATTTTTCCTTTTGACATAAACTTTGAAAATATGTGCAAAAGGACAAAGAATCATGTAGTTGAAACGTTTTTTTTTAAATGCCACCCATGAAGAAGGTAGCATCATTTGTTGGTGGTATTGCAAATTCAATGGCTCAAAGTGGTAAGTCATTACATTGGTATGTTGTGTACAAGTGGTATTAAGAGAAGCCAAAGGATGAGAGAATTAGGAACATTATTTAGACCTCCACACTAGTGAACACAAGTTGTACATTGAAAGTTTGCGACCAACATGAAGTAATTGAGTTGTGCGTGGAAAAGTTTGACACCAAGCATAGAGTGATTAAGTTGGATAGGGCAAGAAAATCCAAGATACCACTCACCCCTGTTATGTTTAGAAGAAGGTTGAAGCTCCCAAATCCTATGAAGATATCCAAAGTGTCTAATGTTGGTGCATTTTTAAATGCTTGCAATGGTGGTGTTGGTACTAGAAGTCTCACATAGACTGTTATAGGTGTGAGCCTAATACCCATCAGAAAAACTTGAAGGTTTGTAAAGATAAGAGTTCATTTCAAAATGTAGTGAGTGGGTGAGGAATTCACGTTAAACATCAACACAAAACTTCCATAAAATACATATCATCAAGCAAGGCTTGAATAGTCTCAAATCAATGTTTAAGATATAAATGGAAAGATGGAAGACTTAGCAGAAAAAATAGAATACATGCATCATGTTACATCAGGTAATTTTGAAACACATATAGTAGAAATCTCATCAAGTAGGAACTTCCTAGTCAACAAGATAAATTACTTCAACAACATGTGCACCAGTAAAACACGGTAAATCTTTCACTACATCAGGAACAAGTACCAAGATGAATCCTTCGTCAATAGCAAGCATCAAAGCAAAGATGAAACACAAAATATGGTAAAGAGAAGAAACTGATCATTAACTGCTCAAGATTCTTAAGTCTGAGTACATACAGTCTGAAAAACTTTACAATTGATAATAAAGATGTGAGTCTCAGAATAGCCACTCTCCTCCTTCTCTCAGAGTTACATCAATCATAAAATATCCAAAGACGTCAAAAATATCTCTAGGAGGTTGCAGCTTGCTCCATGCATTGGATTTTGTGCCTTGGAGATATGTGGCAATAGACAGACAGACAAAAATCCAACAAACTGTTAGTTTTCAGGAAGTTGTTGGCAATATTAAATGCAACTGCAACCAACTCATTGCATGGAGATTTATTGAAGCTGGATGTCAAGTACAAGTGTTCCTTGATGTCTAATTGCCTCCTAGGGAACCATTCTAACCTCCTCAGATAGGTGGCATCCCTCCTACAATTCAGATTTATCATACTGTTAGAGTTTGTAGTGCATCTGTAGGATTTGCTGCAAACGTTCCTGTAGGTGATGTTTTCAACTTTTCTCCCAAACGCCAAACTAGGTTGGGCTAATTTTTTGTCAGCAAGTCAAAGACATTATGTTTCTCCTCAAAAAAAAAATCAGAAAAAACCCAGTTCTTATATTTCAAGATATGATGAAAATACGACTTTTCTACTTACTAATTTGTTGCAAATTGTTTTAATTTTAGCTTTTAACAGCGCCTTCAGCAGAATGCGCTACGAATTTCCTGTAGATGTCATTTTTCTTTCTGATCACTAAAAATGATGTCAAAACCATGGAGACAAGCTTTCAAACCTCTGTTGGTGCCTTGTATAACCTCTGAACCATGCAGGATGACTCACAAAAACAATAAGTGAGAAAAATCATGAACAACATAAGACAAAAATGTTCTTTAGAGTTGTGAACCAACATATATGAGGAACCATGACAAAACTGATATACTGCTACAAAAAAAATGGTGCTCCATTTGTTTCTTTAATTGTTGCACTTCTTCCTTTGGTGAGTATTCATGACAACTAAATCAAAAACCCCCCTCTGATAACAATTTCTACCAAAGTAAGTGATGGAAACTAGTAAATGAAGGTTTACTACTTGATTAGCAATAGTTAGGGTTTTGCTAGCAAGGGGATAGTATGCTTAAAGCAATAGTGCAGAAGCTGAAAGAGTCTAAAGCTGAGAAATGGAGGTAAAGATAACAACCTAAAACTGAAAGAAATCTCCAATAGACAAATTTTCGAGCGACTGTGTAAAACATATGGTTTGCAGTGCAATTTCTCAGTTTGCAGTGAATTTAGAGTTTGCAACAACTAGGGTTTGCAACGAGTAGGGTTTTGACAATAGGATTTGAGGTAATAGGAATAAACATCAAACAAATATATGACATCGAAGCCCACTCCCTGTTGCATAGAACCAAACCTATCAACCCTTTAAGCTTCCACCATCGACATATTAAGACACAGTCTGCAGCACCAATTCGCAACAATTCTACCAATCTGCAGCGCACTCTTTGCAAAAGGAAATTAAGATATGAAATGATAAACCCTCCCTTTGAAAACGACCCTTTAGAGTTGCTTGATGATGTAATGGCACTAAAAACTAGAGTTCATCGTTAGAGACTTTTGCAAAATGATAATCATAAAAAGATTTGGCACATGCTCCATTTTTTAAACACTGCGAACTTTAGGAGAGTCTCTTGACTCTTGAACATTCCATGTGTTAAAAGGTGGGTTCTCTATGTTGAATAAATGGATGGTGTAATTGAAATTCGAGGTAAGGAAATTATATTAGGTGGGCATTCTAGATTTGGATAACTCGTATAGAGAAATGGCATGGTTATTCACATGTTTAATAATATAGAGGTCCATTTCATTCATGTGTAGGTATGTGATTTTCATCATTTATCACACCCTGGTTCTGAAAGAGATCTTTGATTGGGGAGGAATGATTTCAAACAAGATTTCACACTTCAATTAACTACCAAACAACTAAGAAATTTTACATATCCCCTTATTTGATCGTTGCCTTGTTTTTTAGTATGGCTTTAAATGTGAGGGTTTGCCTCCTAAGGTTGGTGTGGATTTAAATGTCAAACCAGTGTACCTAGGGTATATTTTGTTATAGAAGCATGAAGTTGAACACCGTTTTTATGAAATCCAAGATTATTTTGTTGGGAAGTTAAAACAAGTTATTTTGGGAAGGGAACCTAATTCCCTTACTTTGGATGTGAGAATTCTTTTGACTAGAAAAGGACAATATTTTGAAGAAAAGGGGTTCACCTATATTAGAGTGTATGGCTTTGAAGGGAAACCATTTCACCTATCTAAGATGGTTGGTGATTGGTTTTTTCTAGAAAAATTGGTTATGAATTACTCAAAATGGGGATATTTGCTCCATTCCAAAAAGAAGAAATAGTCCATATCCTTTCTAGTTCCTTGGTGTTTTTAGAGAGGATTTCTTGCACTTGAATGACCAAGCATGACTGTTGGAACCCTTTAAGTTAAAGGAGGCACTTGCAACCCTAGGATAGGATCTTAAGCATATGTCTAAAATTCACTTGTTCTCCTTTCGATACACCAAACGTTTTCCTAAATTTGTATATCTTGAGGAAGGAGGAGTTGATAATGAGGATGTTGCAATTGAGAGAAAGGTTCAAGATGGCACAGAGTTTCAGGGACTAGCCCCCATATGTAGGGTAAAGAACTCAAAACTCCTTGGAATTTCCCAAACCATAATAAGTTCGAATAATGACACTAATATGACAAGGAAATAGGAAAATATTATGAAAGATCATGAATTGTATGAGAAAACTAATGAGTTGTCTCATTAAAGAGGAAAAGTGAATTTTGATTCCAGGGGAAGGATTGTAGCTAGTTCTCATATAAATACTTTAATTTCTGCTCGTAACATTACTTCCATCACCTTTAGTGGTGGAAGTAAGAAGAAGACAAGTAATATGGTTGGTAATGGTGCTGATGAGAAAAATCATAAGGAGGGTAATGTGCAGAAGGAGCGTGTTGCTCTCATCCCTCCTAAAAGAAAGAGATACGTCAACAATGAACAAGAATTGTTAGCCAAGGAAAACACTAAGCAATTGGTTGACCTTAATGAAAATCATGAAGCCCAATATGATGTAATGGAGCTTGCCACTGTAGCTATTACTCAAACAAACACTATTGGGATTATAGGAAAGGAGGTGTACCATAAGGTATGCATGTTTTCAAAGACGTTTAAATCACCATACACCGTTCTAGCCATGACAAGCAAAGAAAGAAATCATTAAGGTCCAGGGTAAGGCTTAAGGGTGAGAAAGTAATTGATAAGAGTGACTTTCATTTTGATGTTAGAGATATTAAGACTTCTAGTGCCTTGAAGATGCATCAAACTACCAATGAGTTATTAGAATATGCAATTGATGAGCATGAAGGAGAAATGAAAGAAGTGATAAATCAAGTAGTTAAGCTGGAGAGGTATTGAACACTGAGCCTTTCTTTGTCGAGTCTCTCACTACTCAAATTCCTAAGGAAATTTGTAAAGACCACAACAGTAAGTCAAAAAAATTCAAGGTCAATTAAGGTCTTTTATCTGGTGCAAGGAAGAAGATTCCAAGTAACCTTGAAGAAAGAATGACTATGTTTTTAGATTATGGGGGGATCTTAAATGAAACTTCTCTCATTGCTAGATAAATCCTTCGCCTCGAGGATATATTGAAAATTGAATTGATGAAGGACGATTCCTTCTATGAATCCTATATTCACACCTTCACTAAGAAAATGAAATTCTAAGCCCTCATCTCAAACTAAAAAATAATCTTCCCTCTAATAGTAGACTTGTAGAGATCAAGCGAGGTTGGGATAGAAGAATGGAAACCATTTGAGAGTTTATTATTGCCTGTGATGTACTTTAGAACAAGAAATCTTGTATTTTCTTAGAAAATTTGAGGCCATGAAAAAACTTAAGGGTCTCACCCATACTTGAGATGAGAAATTTGATTGCAAGGGAAGAATTTCAAACTATGATGATCAAAATTAGGACACATTGGGGGTTGAATTTGATAGTTTTATTATCTTCTCTTATATGGAGGCTAAAAAAATGAACTTCATGGTAGACAATGTGGAGGGCAGCTCATTATGCAAGGAACAAGTCAACAGTCTATAAAGCTTCAAGGGTGAGCTATTTGCAATAAAAGTGAAAGAGGAGAATACAATGGCCCCACTCTAACATTGTGTCAAGTCTTGGGTAGACCAAGCTATTTTTGTGGCCACCAAAACCCCCTAAATAAAGAAGCGATCAAGGTAGTTAAGTTAATGGTCACTTTGTTATTTAAGTGGGAGCATTATAAAAGAAGACAAGAAGTACGTGAAAAAGGTTTACTTAAGAGCATATTTTTGTCCCTCCCAATTTAGTAAGTGAAAACCACCCACGACTTTCGTTTCCATTCATTTATTTTATTGTGTTCTTTTCCATTTGGCCTACATGTGTTTACATAGTGAAAATCATGCACTCACTAGCTCTCACTCAGGCACTTAGGCATCGTCTGACTCGATGTAACACGTGGCACTCGTAACACTCAAAACGTGGCACTCCTTTCCTCCATGGATCCTTGTCCAATATTACCAATTCTATGTGACACGTGGCATCACTCACGTCATGACATGTGGTGCCACCAGGTAATCGCAGATGTCGAGACCTCGGCCCCTTATCGACCTCTTATAAACTAAAACTCCCCGAGGTCCGCCATTCGGGGATTACGAGAGAATTAAACAAGTTAATCTCATGATTAATTAAGGTAATCACCAAATTACAAGAAACCTCTGATGCCTGACATCCCAAGGATTACGAGGTGATTAATTAATGTAATCTCAATGATTAATTAGATTAATCCTAGTATTATGAATCCTAAGCTTATGCAAATATCTATGGTGGAGATTTGTTCATCGTGTGAAATATAAGGATGGCATGTGTTTTCGCCAAGTAACCGCGGACATCGAGACTGCAACTCTTTACCAGTCTCCTACACACTAAAACTCCCCACAGTCTCGGATCTGATTGAATTTTCTCCACTTAGATCAATGGTGGGGATTCATCTTCCCTCAGATCTAACATCTAACATTTCAAAAGCGTCGATACAGAGGACTTAAGTCTATAAGGGCCCATACTCTATTCGTTCGCAACCAGATGTGGACAGGTGCCCTCCCTAGGACATCGTGGCTGCCAAGCGGGCACACTACATCACTATGATGTCACTCTCTCTCTCCCTCGGGCTTGTTAAAGTTAGAGGTATGGAACCAGGGGTTAGAACCTTGTTCCCCGACTCCCATGCCTCTAATATGATCTATCGTTAGCGTTCAACCTGCCAATGATCCAAAGGCTATCACAACTCCTCTCGCCACTCTAGTGTGGTAGTGGCTCTAAGGATTGCATGGTGGAGATTTAGAGTGTCCATCAACAGATCGACGAATCTCATAGAAGCGGATCTCGAGCTCCAACGAGTTTTGGTAAGTTGGGAGAACGTAAAAGGTCTGGGGGCCTGATGTCGAGGTATGTTGGGTTGATGTAATAGGCCCATGGTTACTCCCTCTACAACTTAGAATATGACAAGTGTCACTTTCCTAGCCTTGGTGCCAACTCCCTCCTGAGATTTACATAACAGATTGACGATTGGTATTCAACCATCCTCCGATCCAATAACCACCATTATCGCGTGGATTTACAAGGGACTATGATGGGTAACCAACCCATCTTTGGACAATTGAGATTGACTCTCGCCCTGAGATCGACAATTGCTAATTCTCGTCGACTCCATTCAATGTTAAATGAATTTATAACTTAAGCTTTTAGACTTAGCAGTCCCGCAGCCTCATGCTACAACATTTTGCTGGGTTTTTAACTTAGCTTCCTCAAGTTCTTATGCATTCACAATAGATAATAAGCATGCTAGATGACCTTAAATCAAGGATTCTATTCCTCGCAAACATTTTGTGTCAATGAGGATGAAAGGATACATGGTTCACGAATTTCATATGTATGAAACATATGTAGTACCATACAATTACATAATCACTCGAACACAGAGGAATACCAATAGAACAAACACTTAGTCCATTAAGAAGACTTGCACGCTTAAGAGCATTTACAGGCAACAACCATTCATTTTACTCCACACATAGAGCATACGATTACTTATCTATTCTGTGAAAGAGTTAACTAGACAGTTGACTGTGGGTGTTCTCCTTTCCACCCAACTATAGGCTTTGCATGCTCAATCACTTTGGCAACAGGCCACCCCCGTGCCAAGCCATGATACAACCATTCAATCCCTCTCTCTCTGGTTCTCATCAACTTTTGAAGGACACTCCCTTTCACACCACTATGGTAAGGATGTTCTCAGACCCACCTAGCTCAAGCCTCAACGAGGTTGTTCAGATACCTTCTCAGTATCAAGCCCGTAGCCTTATCAACTCGGGTTGGGTATATGGACTCTTAGACCCAAAATTAAGGGCTCAAGCTCTTTTTTGTTACCATGTTTTACAAATTCCATCCTTTTTTCTCCAATCCTAGCTCCCTCGAGTTCTCTCTCTCGACCAGATCCCTGACCTCTCTCCCCTTTCTATCTGTCCTCGTGTGCTTTTCTTGCACGCATGACTTGGGAAGGTTCTCGACCTGTCCTTTTGTTTCTTCTGTCAGAAGGCAACTTGTGGATCAATCATGGGGACCCGAGGTGATATTTCTTGTTTCCCTCTAGCTGACAATTTTTTGTCACCTCAGGCAACCCTCCATGCTTCCGTTCATTGAGGTGGTTGGTTTCTCAACCACCAATTCTCCCTCATTAATTGATTTTCCTTGAAATAATGGCTAAGGGAAATAATATGAACACTTCCAAATTAATTCTTCAGCAAGGAGGCTTGGGGTCCTTTAGCTTAAAAGAACCCCCTTTCAATCTTTTAGTGGTATCATGGCCAGTACTTTAAGGCAAGCATTCTTAATTAAAACAATAATATATTTACATTGTTCACATGACATGGCACGACAATCATGATTTACATATAATTAGAGGTTTAGGAAAGGGGTTATTACAATCCACTCCCCCTTCAAAGGAACACCGTCCAAGGTGTTCTTTCTCAGTAACACCTGACATGTCTTTATCCATTAGTTGCTTCAACATCATCTTCATTTTCTTCACAGTCTAGTCATTTACCAAACTCTTAGCATTAGCACATGCCTACAACAATTTCAACATTAAACATTTTATTCACAATTTTGATGTAGAATTTTTTTTTCGCTGTCCATAATTCAAGGGGAAAATTTACATTCAACATAATGCTTATCTGTCCAGTTTATGGATCTGCATCCATATGGTTGTCTCATTAACTTGGCTCACTATTTTCCTTGACATACTCATTGTGTGCATGATCCCAGTCAACTAATGACAAAATTTTAAAGACTCCACCGAGTCTTACACATGAGCTATTGAAGTCTCCCTTTCCTTCCAGTCACTCACCCTCTAGGCTCAGGCTTAGGCATCCCCTGTTGAGATTTTATGTAATTTCGGAAGTTATTCCTAAGTGTAATTGTATTGGTTATTCCTAAGTGTAATTGTGAAAGGGTTTATTAATAAGTCATGTCTTTTAGGTCTTTTAGAGTATAAATAGAAGTTATATCGCGTCGTTTTGATCACTCATTGAATATAGGTACAAGAGAGTAGTACGCACTTATCTACGAGGCTATTCTTGGTTCGTGTATGTGCCTCTTTGGTCTCGATATCATTAAAGAGCATTGTATGACATTGTACATGTTAAAGGAATCTATCTCATTGCTCTATGGATATCTATCTTTGAGTTGTGATCCTTTGCATATTAAAGAATAATATATATATATATATGTATGTGTGTGTGTGTGTGTGTGTGTGTGTGTGTGTGTACACACACACACACAATGTCATCTCTCTTGAAAAATCAACATCCCCTTCTCTACTATGTAGTCCCTCGGGCAATCTATCTTCCTTGCCAAGGCTTTCTCGCACAAGAAGATTTTTCAGAGACTTCATTGAGTCTTACAACTAAGGCGTCCCTCAAGATTGCTTTGTCAAGGTGTCCCTCGACCTATGTCACCATGACATATCATTCTATGTGGATCATGACTTGTCACAGGGTTCTCATGTCATAACAATAGCCATTTTCCAAGCTTTCCAACTTGACAACCATGATTTTTCCTCCCCAACCAGATTTTTCATCTCACATGTATCACATGCATACAAAAAATCATGAGATACTATCATCAATTTCTAAATATTTTTTTCTTTTAAATCTATTAACCACAGATCTCCATTGCATATTTCTATTTTTCATATGTGTTCCATACAGGAACCAGATTCCATACGCATGAGACTTCCTTCTCATAATAAGTTGGCTCTTTTATAACCAACATGAATCAGTCTCCCTTATGATCTTACATTGCTGCCATATCCAAGACCATCTTTCCCACAACTTCAATCTTCACACAACCAACAAACTGTTAGTTGCTCATGCACATATATTTTCATTGCACATTTACAATGGAATCACAAACAATTCTTA
>SNQJ01S0246311.1:0-11111 GCA_010110895.2 Picea sitchensis
TAGACATATCGGCAGAAATCACTTACAACTTCTGTACTCATAATTCTGTCCATTTCCACTGTAATACTTAGGCATATATATATATATATAGGTAAAAGAAATATTGATTTTGATTCCTGTCGTACTTGGCTTTTATTTGTTTTTGGACTATTAGGTACCCAAACAAACCCCAATCATTATCATAATTTGGTGCATGATTTTCTTACCGAAGTATAAATACCCTATGTAAAGTTCTCAGGTTCAACTCCATTTACAATAGATGAATTATGTACACTTCGAAATACTAGTAATTACCCTACAACTGCCTCTGTGGTAATAACCTAGTTTATAAAGGGACTATTCCAGAATTTAACCATATACTTTACTTCTGATTATCCTTGAACATAATTCACCTCGGTTATTGTATCCATACTGAACTAAATAGATGCATTACAACTGTGCCTAAATAATTCAAAGAGATGGAACATAATTTCAATTCAGGTTTAACGAATACACTGCATCAGATATACGAGCATTTAAATAGAAAATGGAAAGCATTTTAGTTCAGATTTAACAAATACATTGCATCATATATAAAATCATTCAGACAGAGAGGAATATAGAAACATATATGAACCATCTTGCAGGAAGACAAAGGGAACAACCACATTCCTCCCAACCGTAGAACAGGGTAGTCAAAACACTTGCCCAATTCACCCCCTAGCCTGACCATAAATCCATGAGGGAAAACATGGAATCTCCTACTCAGCAAATGTCTTTCTGTTCCAGTAGAATCCTCTTTCCTCACACTCAATCCATCATGTTCATAACAACAAGAGAACTCAAAATATTTTTCCCCAACATACTTGGCAGCGTCCTGCCTCATCATATATGTTATTTATCAATTTTGCCCAGGTCTTTTTCCCTCCCTTGGAAATTTTCGCAGCTTTCTAAATCCCTGATTTTCAGGGGCTTCCAATGGCCAAATATCTAATTTGCTACTTGTAATAATCAACCCAGAGGTAGTTCCAACATGTTCCCCACTCATGGAGTTATGGTCAGCTAATTTTAACATGGTTGTTCCATTTTTCCTCCTGCAATTAATATAATTATTTTGTTTTTACACAAGTGTCATAGTCAAATAGTTAGTTGAGTTAAATCAGATCTCTTCCCAATAGTCATAATAATTAATTACAAATATCAAATTCGAAATTTGGAATTGCCATAAATGGCAATAATTTTCCAAATTCGAATTTACTAAAAATGGAATAAATTTCCAACAAATTTAAATTTCAAAAAATATTTTATTTTTGGGGGTGTCACATCCTTTCCCCCTTCAGTAAAAAACTATCCTCAGTGTTTATTCCTTTCTTGGAACAGGATTGGATGAGATTTCCGCAAATCTCCATCCAACTCCCAAGTGGCCTCTTCGGGACTAAAGTGCTTCTATTGCACCTTTTCCTGAGTGACGGATCTGTTCCGAACTGCTATTTCTCTCTGGTCCAAAATGCACAGGGGTTCCACCTGGAAATCGCCTTCAGGTTCCACCTGCACCAAGTTCCAATCATTCTTATGAGTAGGGTCATGAATATACTTTTTCAGCAATGAAACATGAAATACATTATGAATTCTTATATTAGCTGGAAGTGCAAGTTGATATGCTACAGGTCCAATTCAAACTAGTATCTCGAAGGACCCACAAAACCTGGGTTCCATCTTGGCATAGTTCCCTAAATTCAGTGAGATTTTTCAGGATTTTACCTTCAAGTAAACATGGTCTCCCACTTGAAATTCCAAGTGTCTTCTTTTCTGATCTGCATAGCTCTTCTGTCATGTGCTTCTTTCAAGTTTTGTTGTACCTTTCTTACCATGTTGTCCATTTCTTGGAGCATCTCTGGTCCAACCATGAGTCTGTCAGCCGGGTTATCCCAGCTAATTGGAGTTGTACACTTTCTGCCATACAGTATTTCGAAAGGGCTCAACTTAGCCGAAGTTTGGTAGCCATTGTTATATCCAAATTCTACCAAGTGTAGGTAGTCTTCCCACTTGTTCGGTTTTGTTCTTACATACATGCGGATCATATCCTCTATGATTTGGTTTGTCCTTTCGGTCTGTCCATCCATTTTTGGATGATAACTCGTACTAAAATTCAACTTAGTATTTATCCCCGCAAACAATTCCTTCCAAAAAGCGGATGTGAATTTTACGTCTCTATCTGAAATCATCATTTTAGGAATACCATGCAGTCTAAAAATTTCTTTCATGAATATTTCAACAATGTTTATATCTTTAAAAGTAGACTTTATAGGGATAAAGTGTGCAGACTTACTGAGTTTATCGACTACAACCATGATAGAATCATTCTATTTTTGAGTTTTGGGAAAACTTGTTATAAAGTCCAGCGATATGGTCTCCCATTTCCATTCTGGTACTAGTAATGGCTATAATAGGCCGGTTGGATGTTGGTGTTCGACCTTAACCTACTAACAATCCTGGCACCTAGCCAGGTATTATGTTGTTTTGCCTTTCATATTAGTCCAATAAAACAATTTTCTAAGTGTTGTTATCGTTTTTTGGTGACTTGGATGACTAGAATACGGTTTCTTATGCACTTTGTCCAAAACTATTAATTTTAACTCTGTTGAATTTGGTATGTAAAGTCTGTTTTTAAATTATAATAATCCCTTCTTGTCGATACTCAAATCTGGTTTATCTGAGTCTGCGGTACTACTTTGTAATTCTGCCATCATCTTAGTGTAATTTCCATCGCTAATATTGGTCGTCCTTAACTTTTGTTCCAGATCACTTTCTTCCCTACTGATATTTACCTCAAATAACCCATGGACTCTTCTACTTAAAGCATCTGCTTTTTTATTTTCTTTGCCCTTGATATGTTTGACTTCAAATTCGAATTCACTCAAGAAGGCTAACCATCTAGCTTGCCGTGAATTGACCTCTGGTTGACTAAACAGATATTTCACACCACTATTATCTGTCAATAGTATAAATTTCCTTCCCATTATGTAGTGTCACCACATTTTTAATGCGTGTATTACCGCTACAAATTCTAAGTCGTGAGTGACATAATTTCTCTCATGTTCCTTTAATTTTCGAGACTCATAACAAATAACGTGTCCTTCCTGAGTTAGGACACCACCTAGTCCCTCTTTACTTGCATCAACACATACTGTGAAGTCTTTATCTGGTTCTGCTACCTTCAAAATGGGCACCCATGTCAATAATTCTTTCAGCTTGTTAAAACTGTCGTGACACTTTTGCAACTAGTTAAACTTAGTCCCTTTCTTTTGTAATGATGTGATAGGGTAGGATATCTTGGAAAATCCTTCTATAAACCTATGGTAATATCCAATGAGTCCCATGAATGACCGGATATCTACTACATCCTTAGGTACTGGCCATTCCATAATGGATTTTGTCTTCTTCGGGTCTACAACAATGCCTTCTGCTAAAATTACATGTCCTAGAAATTGTATTTCTTTTTGATAAAAGTCACACTTGTCAAATTTGGCGTACAGTTTGTGTTTTCTCAACATTTGCAACACTATCCTTAAGTGTTCATCATGTTCTTCCTTTGTTTTTGAATAGAACAGAATATCGTCGATAAATACTACCACAAACTTGTCTATGTATTGACTGAAAATACCGTTCATCATGCACATAAACGTGGCTGGCGCATTAGTGAGTCCAAAAGGTATGACTATGAATTTGTAGTGTCCATATCTTGTCCAAAAATATGTTTTGTTTATGTCCTCGTATTTTATCCTAATTTTATGATAACCAGATCGTAAATCCAACTTTGAAAAGATCTTGGCCCCACCCACTTGATCGAACAGATCATTTATCCTTAGTAAGGGGTATTTGTTCTTAATAGTCATTTTTTCAGCTTTCTATAATCGATACATAGTCTTAGAGTACCATCTTTCTTTTTCACAAAGAGGACTGGTGCTCCCCATGCCGAAACAGTTGGTCTGATGTACTCTTTGTCAAACAATTCCTGTAATTGTATTTTTAATTCTATCAGTTTTGGTAGACTCATTCGGTAGGGTTCTTTTGAGATAGGGGCTGATCCGGGTAGTAAGTCTATGGAGAAATCCATTTCCCTTCTAGGAGGTAATTCGGGTATCTCATCGACAAACATGTCTCTGAATTCACGTAGGACAACAAAGTCTTCTAACTTGGGCTTATCTTCTTTTTCTAATAGATTTGTCACTTGGATGGCGTAAACTTGACATCCCTTTCTAATAAATTTCTTGAGTTGCATTGCTGAAACTTGTCTGACTGATACAGGTTTTGGTATGCCTTGGGCTATTCTAATAGTGCCAAAATTATCTTTATAACTAAGTATCTTTGTATAACAGTCTAGTACTACTTTGTGTTGTTCCAACCAATCCATCCTGATAATCATATCATAAGATCCTAGTGGTAGGATGTTCAGATTGGTCCTTATCTTTTGACCATCTAAGCTGAACTCAAGATTAGAAATAAAGTCAAGTACTTTCCTTTTAGTGCTTGTTGCTAGTTGTACAAGCCATGATTTTGCATGCTTCAGTTTCTTAAGTTTATTCGACTCTACTACATCAGGAGTAATATAACTTAAGGTAGCTCCAGGGTCAATTAAAAAAAAAATTCGAGTGTCATTGATTTTACCTTCGATTTCTACCACCAAGGACTGGTGGTTATCTTGTCAACCATCTATGGCTGCATTTATCTGATGCAAACTTCTGTCCATGTCTCCCACTATCGAGGCTTCCTGCAAATTGTGAATAGTAGTTCTGTTTGCTACAATTAAACATGGATAGTTCCTCCTTAGATGAGTATCTCCACACTCCCAACACTTTAATGGCTCCTGGGAGTTTTCCCCAAACTTCTTCATTCCCAGGTTTACCGGTTTACCGCTACCTTGTGTATTCGGATGATTGGAGTGAAAATCCTTCCTTGGGAAAATTTTTGCTGCATTATGATAAGGAGTTGGTTGGTATCCCTTCTTTCGCTTGTTCATTCGATCTTTCTTCTTATCTTTCCAGGTCTTGGGAAACTCTACCCGCTATTTATACTGGTCATAGAACATTCATGCTTTCCTGAATACCTCACTCAAGGATTTGGGGCTGTCAAACTCAATTCTGTCCCAATAGACCCGTGGTAAACAACTTAAGAATCGCTAGATTTTTACCTTATCCTCCTGGATGTATAGTACGAACCTTAGTAGTTCAAGAAATTTATTTATAAGGTCCTCCATCGTCATCTGTCCGAGTCGTAACTCGTAAAATTCTTTCTTCTTCCTTTCATCGTATCTTTTAGAAAGGAATTGTTTCTTGAAATACTTCTTAAAGTCAGATCATTCCAACTGTTTCTCCTTTAGGCCCTTGTCCAATTTCAGGTCCTGGCACCAAATGATGGCCTTCCCCTTCAGATTGTAGATGGCCATTCTTACCTTCATGTTGTTGGAATAGTTGTAGATCTGGAAGTATTTTTTGAAGTATAAAATATTTGGTCCATAATTTCTTACTCTAGACTAAAATTATTCATTTACAAATAATAGAAATTGAAATTACATACTTTACTTAAGGCATCGATTCAAGAATCTTGATTTCAAGACAAAATTATCATTTTCTCTTCAATACCATTGTTTTAAAGATATAGTTATGAGTACAAGCCAAAAATTGTGGGATCAATGACAATGTCTATTCCTTAATTAGGAAAAAAAAATTATACAAGCTAGAATGACCGATTCAGTAGTTGTGGAGAGATAAGATGGTCAATTTAGCAATAGTTGGAGATTATACTCTTAATTGACAGTTGTTGTAACATGGCAAGGTAGAATTTAATCAAAATGTTTGTAGGTCTTATTAGAGTATGTTATCACTTGATCTAATGTAACAATCCAACACAAATTAACCATTACATATGGCATGGATTGATCCAAAAATATGCCCATGGTGAAAAATTCGGTTGGATGGCATGAGATGGGACTAAAAAACCAATCAGAAGTTTGAGATGGACATACTTAGGTGAAAAAATACAGATTCCTCGAATAACGAAGACACAGAAAACTGGTTGAACCTGTGAAGAAACGTGTCATAAGGACCCTATATATGCCAAGCTTCTTTATCCATTGGATGGAGCACAACATCACACCATATGAATTTTTTTTGGATCAATATGTAGATTTTAGGTGTGAGAAATATCTACATACACAATAATAGCTATAGTTTTTATAGAAAATATAAGAATTATATTAAATTATCTCATCAATATGAATATTCCAATACTGAAACACCTATAGGCCTTCACATGAAAAATTATATGTAGCTCTTTTGTAATGACCCCAACGTCGTTATGACTACATGCGACGCAAAGCAAGTGCATTTTTTTTTAAGCAGGAATGCAATCAATGACAACTATTAATAAACACAACTTGATGACGAACACAATGCATGTCAATCAGGAAACAGACAACAACAACTCGACATACTAGCACATCATGCAACTGGATGAAACATGCGATAATCAATAGACAGATAAAAATGACTACCCGCTCAACACAAGAAAGACAACGCCTACAAGCTAAAGGACAACATCAAGACCCTGACACATCGACTTTGACGACCAATAACTAGAAACCTCTACGGTGTGCAAAACCAATAGAAATAAGATGTTACAGAACCCCGTACCAACATCAATTCCAATGAAAAAATTCCCACATCAGGAAGCACAAGAATCCAACCCAGTTATCATTTTCATCTATCCATTAGGGTGTGCATTGATTCCCTTATCAAGAATCATGTCATTACTAGGACATAGGCATGAAAGTAACCCTGGCACAACATAACATATCTAGACCAATAACCCAAGAAAAATCCAACGGGCTAGGAGACCGAATTAACTGACAAAAATACATGAAGACTATACCCAAGCATCGAAGCAAAAAGTCGACAAGATGCAAGGTGACATCAGTCAAATTAAATTGTGTAAACTAATCTAAGGATTTCTTGTTTCCTACAAGGAAACATGTGTGGTGAAACAACTAGGACCAACCACCATTTACAATTCGACTTAAGGTACAAGGTGCATAGTAACCAATAAATTATTAAACTATTAATTGTTTTAGCTCATAAAAGTATTAATCCCTCAACCATTAATCTTGTTCAAGATATTAAACTATTACGCCAATAAAACATTATGTCTAACAAATCCCATTAAATCGACATTTATTTCTCTGTTTAACAAATGATAATCCTATTATTTTAATAAAAATCAAATAAATATTAAAACTTTTATATCATTTAATATTAATAAACATTATTGTTTTCTTTTTATAACAATTCTTCTTTTATTTTCTTCAAAGTTCATTTCACTTTAAAGGATATGTTAGTTAATGATTAATTGTATGTTAAATATTTGATTAAAAGTTTGATTATAAAGAAAAGTTTATGTGAATGTGTTCGCCTTTGATGAAGCAATATTATTTCATATAAACTAAACATTGCAACACTGAAATTAGAAACCAAACATGCTGGTTGTAGAAGGGTTACCTTTTCCAGTGGACATGTTGCTTAATCCTGGTAATATACCTATCTTTTCTAGAACACAAATTGACTAGAAGGAGGCACTAAGATTTCAATGGACATCTCATGTAAAAACAAAAACCATTGACATGCAACATCATAATGATAATAATGATATCAAACTTCTTATTAAAATTCGATTTAAGAGACCATTGGCTTTGGTTTGATTGTCTCTCAAATTTAACAAAAATCTATAGAAAGGCTTGATACTGGGAAAATTGTAATCCAACATTTATGTTTAACAGTGAGTTTTGGATTGATATTTGTTTAATTTTAAAAATTGTTGCCTACCTATTATATGCTATCTACCTATTAATATATGATAATGTTGTCTAACAATTATGATATTGTTGTCTACTAAATGAATGATATCACTTTCCATTCAATACATTATATCTTTGTCTATTTAAAAGGAATGTTGACTATGATATCGTTTTCCATTGCCGAGAAAAATCATTCACAAATAAAATCCTTGTCAACAAATAAATTAGCTACCTACTAGTAAATGATATTGTATCTATTTGAAAATCATTGCCAAGCCATCCAATTTGTTGTTAAATAAATGGGTAAGTAGTTGTCTAATCCTAGGCGAAATCACTATCAAATATACATATAAAAAAGTTGTCCATATGTTAAATTCATAGTCCCACAATATATGTAAAATTGTTGTTAATATATTTTAAATTCGTGGCCACACGACACATATAAACCGTTGTCAATATATATTAATTTTATAGTCCCACAATATCTTTAAAATATCTGTTAATATATATGAAATTCGCAGTCACACGATATACAAAAAAAATATTTGTCAATAGATGTACGTTGTCTTAAATATACGCAATCATGAAAACGATGTCCACAATATATATCTAACCAATAGAATCGTTGCATAGCAATGGCATCACTGCCCAAAATTAATTCGATGGGTAATTATATTTAAAAGGGAAATTTGAAAATTTACACAATTAAATCTCTGCCCAACAAAGTTGATGTGTAAATATATTTAAAAGCAAATTTAAAACTCAAAAATTAGTTCTCTGGAGAGAAAAATCGCTATGTAAATTACATTTAAAAGTGAAATTTAAAACTCTAAAAAAATTGGATCTCTTCCCAACGAAATCGTTAATCAAATCAATGTTGTTCAATCCATAACTAAATCACAATGAAAATCTATAACTAATCCATAGAAATCCCTACCAGAATGCTTTGTAAAAAAAATGGGTGAAGGGGTTGTGTAAAAATCCAAGAAAAACATGATGTGAACATTGTCTATAAAAAGAAAATCGCAAAGTCAAATTTTGGGCTAGACGCAGATATTTGCATAGAAGAAACGCAGAGATCATAGGTTAATCATTCAAATATGAATCAATCAAACACAAATACTCATTCACAAGAAGGTGCAAAGACTAATTATTCAGCAATGAATCAATCAACACAAGGATACTCATTCACAAGAAGGCGCAAGGATCAGGGATTAATCATAAGAGAAAAATGCAGAGATAAGTAAGGGTTTGATAACTGGGAGAAATTTATCCTTCACTTATTATCCATGCACATGAATGAAGGGCATTTAAATCTATAAGTATTTAAACACCGGAGTGATGACCATTGATTCGTTTCCTAGTTGACTGCTCAGACACAAACTAACAACTTAAGGGAAAAGGGACAAAATATAAAAACACAATCTACATCCAGATTTTCTCCATGGACAATAAAATAATGAAATAAAAGTGCAATCAAGGAATAAATAAAACACATGCAAGAGATACAAGAACGCAGGCAAGGTTTGAGTCTGGAGCTCATTTTGGCCATGTGAAAAGAGACAACAACTCATAAATAAAGGATAAAGTCGATAGAAAGGGTTCTTATTGAATAAATCAAGCAACAAGGAGATTACAATTATAGTAGAAATGCATGTGCAAGAAGGCTCATGGCCATGAAATCTCCAACTGAGTACAAAAAACCATGTATAAATTAAATTCATTGCAAGTAACAACTTTAATAGGCATACCTTAGCCAATTGTGAATGCTCTAAATTCATTGTCCCACACACCCTCTGCCCAACTCCCACTTGCCAAATGATGTGACCTCACCAGTACCTCCCAACCAATGGTAGGGGTGATATTCTTCTCCATAAGCCCCCCAAGCCGCAAAGGGGCCACACAAACCATACCAAATAATGCTAGAACCTTGATTGCCTCACAAGTTCAATCTACCACTCATTACTCGAGCTGGATATCTCAACTCCCACAATGTGACATCCCAAAAAAATAAAATATTTTTGAAATTTAAATTTGTTGGAAAATTATTTCGTTTTTAGTAAATTCGAATTTGGAAAAATTTTACCATTTATGGCAATTCTGAATTCCAAATTTGATAATTGTAATTAATTATTATGACTATTGGACAGAGACCTGATTTGACCCAACTAACTATTTGACTATGACACTTGTCTGAAAACATAATATTTTACATTGATTACAGGAGGACAAATGGAACAACCATGTTAACTTCAGTTGACCATGACTCCATGAGAGGGGAACATGTTGGAACTACCTCTGGGATGATTATTACAAGTGGAAAATAAGAGATTTGTCCATCGGCAGCCAACGAAAATTAGGGATTTAGAAAGCTGCGAAAATTCCCAAGGGAGGGAAAAAGACCTAAGCAAAAAGAGATAATGGATAAATAACATATGTGAGGAGGCAGGATGCTACCAAGTATGCTAGGAAAGGAGACTATTGATTTTTTTTCCTTTCTATTATGAACACTACTGAGTGAGTGTGAGGCAAGAGGAATCTACTGAAATTGAAGGACATTGTTGAAGAGGAGATTTCAAGTTCGCCCTCATGGATTCATGGTCAGGATAGGGGGTGAATCGGGCAAGTAGATTGGCTTCCATGTTCTACAGTTGGAAGGAACGTGGTTGTTCCTTTTGGCTCCCCACAAATCAATTAAGATATGCTACTCTACCTTTCTCTGGTTAAATGTTATGTTCTGCAATTTGTTTACTTCTATGAATGAACTTATGGTCGAATGCTGCAGTGAAAAAGACCTACCAAATACTTCCTAATCATTAGCTAGAAATGGACTTGTTTTATTGGGACATGGTACTAGGTAAATACTAAGTTCATTGAATGTATTAACTAGTAAGACGAGTTCTGTAGAGGTTACTACTCTCATAATAGTATAAACTACATAGTACATATCGCTTTTAATTAATTCTGTTGAGCAAAAATTAAATTGTTTGCATGATGTGATTGAAGTCAAGCGTACCAATATCTATGATGAATTATATTTCCTGTAGGTAATTATAGAATACAATGAGTCTCCACTAATGAACATGCAAGTTCAGATTCAAAGTAAATACACCCTGTATCACTGATATTATTTTTGATATGCATATAGAACCTGTACAGGTATATTACGAACAGATATACATTATATAATGTGAGTTCTGTATAAGCGGTACAGTGAAGATGAAGTGAGCTGACTACAACAGAGTCAGGGAACAATATATATATAAATAGGCACGTATGAAAA
>SNQJ01S0246312.1:0-10647 GCA_010110895.2 Picea sitchensis
ACGAAAAAGGAACCCCCCTGGAGTCTACTTTAAACCCTTTTCAGACTCTCTAAATATGAAAAGATTGTCGAGTGACCTTGCTTCCTTTCACACTCGTTAAAAGGTCAGAAAGGGCATCTTTCGAGCGATAGTTTACCCCTTTTGGGTCTCGTTAGACTACTGTATGAAAAAGGAACTGAGAGAGTTCTCTTTTAAGTGTTTTTCCAAACTCTAAAATCCCGAAAAACCTTCGAGTTTTCTGTCTTTGGACTCGTTAAAGAACACATCGATAGATCCATAGGGGACCGAACCCTTACTTCTTCCGTTTCGTTAAACAAACGAAGAGGAACTTACCAAAGGTGAGTTATATCGATCATGTGTTATCCTCCTCGAGCTCATTAAATCAAAAAGAGGTACTCATCTATCTGGATGGGGGAAAAAATTGAAAGGAGCAAGCCAAGCAGTTTCTTGAGAACATCATCCAGCACTTCTTAGAGTCACCCTTGAACACGACACTGTGTCATTTGCACATATCATAATCCACTGAACATCTTCACTGAGCCAATCCTTCGAGTTCCTTTCACTCCTTTGGGTCACTCGACGCAAGTCATAGTATCCATTGCATAGTTTTGGTCCATGTCATGTTTTGTTGTTGCACCTCAGTGTTCAAGGGAAGTATCCGTCTCGAGAGTCATCCATCCCAAATATCTTGCCTCAAAACCTGTGTCATTCCATGTCCGTTTGATCTACCAATTACATCTCCATATACGTTTCGTGTCGTTGATGGGGGATACATCAAGGCCCTCCCTCGACGAGTCTATTCGTGTCGACTCCAACACATTATCTGGGAATCAGACTTAGAAACCAGTTAGTACTTTGGGACCTGCATGCCTCAATGGCAGGCCTCCTCACATTCGATAGTAGGTCTATATCATTGACCTCTGATCGAATGATTCCATGGGTGTTCAACTTCAACTCATCTATTCACATTCGCTGGAATGTATTAGGGTACCTTGGGAATCATTGATATTAATGGTGATCTCCCTCGCACTTGTTAACGGTTTGCACTATTGACCGGTAATCAAGTGGTTTCTACCATGTTCGACATCAAGACATCTATTCACATGGTTAGGATCGTACCACGTTGGGATTGGTGAGAAGACCCTGGGTCGGGTAACCACTTTGATATATGCTTTGCCCAAGTTGCAAAGGAGTTTCTATTGGAAAAAGAACACATACACTGTCACATAGATCCACTTTGTATTGGTCGTGGCTATGTCTTCTCATCTCGTAGATCCACTATGTATTCTTCGTGGCTACGAGAAGTCCAAGTCATCAGAGTATATATCCACATTGTATCTTTGGTGGCTATACCTTTTTCATCAATAAAATTATGGATCCGCAGTGTATTTTATGGCGGCCATATCTTGCAAGCCTTAATCAGCCAAGCATAGGTATGCCTGCCTTGGGTTTTGAAATGTGTCATGATATTTGTTGGATGTTTGTGTGCATCTTCCGTTAGGTTCTCCGAGTCTATACCCTTGCTTGAACGTCTACAAAGAATTTCAGTTATCAGTTCGCATCTTCTAACTTCATACTTTGGGGGAAATCTGTTACACATCAAAATTACTCACTTTGATAGTGTCACAAGTGTCGTCATTACAAAGGTCGCAAGTGTCGCATTTTTCTCACAAGGTCGCAAGTGTCGCATGTTGCTCACAAGTGTCGCAAGTGTCAAGCAAAGAATACTGCCATGATGCCTATGTCGTGCCTATAACGACATGAGAAAGACATTTGAAATACCTCAAACATTTTATTTGGAAGAGGAGAAATGAGTCAGCAGGCTTGCAAACCTTTTGCCATCTGAAAGCACCTCAAAAACTGAGTTTTTGGAGGGGAGCGCTCCCCCTTACACTATCTCGGAGTGCCGACGCTCCCCCTTACATTGTTAGGGAGCGTTATAATGCTCCCCTGGCCCTTTTGAGGGAGCGCTATAGATTTTGAGAGGGTTGGCGCCCCCCTAAAGATTACTAGGGAGCGCTACAATGCTCTGATGGCCCTTTTGAGGGAGCGCTACCTATTATGGGAAGTTGTTAAGTTGTTGAGATGAATGGGGGAAGCATATTTTCATTCTTGGAAGGCAGTTGGATTCGAATACCTAGTCCAGCCATGAGCTTAGGGCAGATCCTCAACTGAAGGAGGAAAATCCTCACCTTCCCCAAGGATATCTCAAGTGGTTAGAGCCTCTCCAAAGCTATATAAGCAAGCTTTCTAATGGTGAAAGGGGAATGGAAAAGAAGAATCACACCAAACTTATGATCTCATAAGTGGTGCTGGAACAGAGCTGATGGGGAAGAACTGCTGGTATGAAACCTATGATCTTGTAGAAAACACACAGTCAGCCAAAGGAGAGTGATCAGTGAAGCTGATGTTGTCCAGGTTGTGGATCTTTCAGGCAAGGGTTAGATGAAGAGGACTCGACGAAGCTATTTCATTCGCAAATATGATTGTAAGTACTGATGTCATTATTCTCATCAATATGACACGCTTGGCTTGTTTCTTTCTAGTTTGTGTATAATGTCACATGAACTTATCATTAATTGATAGATTTGTTTTCAAGCTAATATCAATAGAGTAGGAAGTGGTCGTATCTTTTTCTGTCCACAGGATCCAGCGAGAAGCAAAGGATCGAAGCACAACTAGGAGTGTGCAGGGACGAACGTCGATAAAGAGGTACTTCTGCCATCCTTCCTTCTCATGTGTTAGTTTAGATAGATTTGAAAGGAAGTCAGTGTCCACGTTAAGCATTTTTTGTCTAGAGTTAGGGTCAAGCTCTTAGAGGTGATCTACCTGTCCGCAAGGAGATTTTCCTACAACATACAACAAAAGTAGAAATCATGTCTTCTTCTTCCAAGGATGGATATATAAAGGAAGTTTGGTGATCAACTGAATAAACAAAACACAATACGATCCTCTTTATATGTGAAGGGAAAAACAAAATTGAGTTGATAAAGAATAACAAAAGTTCATGAAGAAAGATCATAAGATGATACCTAGTCATTCCCTTCATCTTTCTGTCAGTAGGATCCTCCCCAGTAGATTCTCTAATTGTGGAGTCGCCAGGTAGATGATTATAGGCAATTTTTTGTATCTCTCTCTTGTCTACCATCAAGAGTTGGATCTATGTTGTTCTTCCCAAGGAGCTCTTCAATCTGCTCAAATCTGTCCCCGACAACGACACCATTTATGTTAGCACTAGGAATCACCATCTGACTGTAATGAGGATAAACCTTATACTCATCAGTTTATATTGTAAATGTAAATGAGTTTTAGGTGGTCAAATTGAGAAGACGCATTGATAATAACGTTCTAACTCGGAAATCTGGACTAGCATGCATAAGTAATTGAGGTCTGGAATCAAATTCAGTAAGTAAGTTGGAGTAAGGGTGAATAGAGGGAAGACTTTGGTGAGGAGAGTGTAGAGGTCTGCTATGGACATCAGGTCTTCAAGCAGCCTAAGGAGGAAAAAATTAAACATAAGATCCTCTTGAATTCAAATCTCAAAGAAACTGAAAGAAATTATAACAACATTATAATCAAACATTCATCATAATACAGTCACAACAAATCCATGTGAATCAGTCAATCGTGAACTCTCTTGGTATCAGAGGCCATTCTCAGCATACTTCCCATTTATGGGGTGAGACGAGGTCTCAACTAATACCCCTATTTTAAATAACTTCCTTCATTGGGGTCAGGATGAGGTCTAACACCCATGAATCTTTCCAGGTGGTGCCCATGACTTCTTCAAGTCAATCTTGATGCCTCGAGGCTATGAAAATATTCCCCTATGACCAATACGAGCGTTGTAGGTGCTAAGCTCATTTTTGGACTGTCCTTTATTGATATGACCTCTAAATTTGACCAAGCACTTGCCCAAAAGGTGCATATCGGGATTTCGCATCTCAGGAAGTTGGAAGAATACTCACTTCCCTTCTCCTGATTTTCGATCTCGCGAACTGGAGCATAGCGAGCACCATCTCCTCTCCTTAATATTCAAAAATGTGACCCCGGATATGACCAAGCGCTTATCCAAAAGGTGTGTATCAGTATTTCACACCTCGGGAAGTTGAAGGAATACTCACCTCCCTTCTCCCGATTTCCAATTTCGCAAACTGGAGCCTAGTGAGCACCAACTCCTCTCCTTAATATTCAACAATGTGACCCCGGATATGACCAAGCGCTTATCCAAAATGTGTGTATCGAGATTTTGCGTATCGGGAAGTTGAAATAATACTCACTTCCCTTCTCCCAATTTTCAATTCCACACTTGCCTCAGATTGACGGTCCCCAATTCCCCATGATCCAACGGTCCATATCTCCTCTGTTGAAAACTAAACTTGCTTGGTCACTTGATTTGAGTCCATATTAGACTACTCTAAGTGTTGCGCTTTGTGCTCATGGCTGTAGCCTGTGACCCTGGATAATTTTATGCGATAATTTTTTACCAAGGGATTGAAAACACACCCTTCGACTGAATTTTGAGGGTGTTTGAGTTGTTCAGACCTCAAACATTTTCATCCTTCTTGAGGAAATCATGGACAGAATGCCATATGATTCAAACCACAATGATCCTGAGGGTAAACCTTAATTACTACTTGATTCCTATGAAGTAGGCTGCAAATTCACGTGTTAACAGAAGGTAAAATATAATTAACAGTAATAATATTTTGGGCAGTATACATTCCATAGAGGTGGACATTGCAAGAACCACTATGATAATCATTCAAGACCCATTAAGTTTCATCATGGGTGAGACATTGATGCAAAATTGTGTCAACTCCTCACATATATAGGATTTCACTATTTTGGTTAGTATGCATTCCATAGAGGTGGACATTGCATGAACCACTATGATAATCATTTAAGACCCATTAAGTTTCATCATGGGTGAGACATTGATGCAAAATTGTGTCAACTCCTCACATATATAGGATTTCACTAATAAGGAGGTATTAAGGAACCTAATGATGAATATGGTATCAATCATCATGTGAAATAAGAGGCCATACTTATGAGTGTGAAGGTACACTAAGATGTCACCACACAAATTATTGTTTGATGATATGGTGAATAAGTGATTGTTAGGAAGATCATCATTAAGAGGTGGATAAAATGCACCTATTGGTAGGTCAGAGATAAATGCCATTAGTGCCAAGTCCTTATTACTCTTAGTATTGGAAAAATCAAGATCAAATTCATGTATAATTACAACCCAATGGGTGAATTTACTACTAATGACTCACTGAATCAAGAGATACAACATCAGATTTGAATTCACAACAACTTTGGTCTTTCTTAATATGATATAATGATGTAGAATTTAGATAGAACTAAGGACAACTTTTCATCATAGTTTTATGACAATGGTATTCATGATAGCTTCTTACTAATTTAGTAGATGATTCTCTTAGATTGATCCTCCCCTTCCTGTACTAACACACTAACTATGACAAATGGTCATGTAGAGACATAAATGATATAATCCTCATGAAATTGTGGTGGGATTATTAAAGGATATAAAGTGATCACATGCTTTGTGTTGGAGTTACTTCACACACAACTAGGATTTATTTTTCCTAAGATTTTTATTTGTTTATTATTCATAATTAGTCATTATCCAGTCTCCTATATTTTAGGAGAGAATATTCCACCTGGAGAATATTCTCTTTCAGTTCACACTTTAGTTTGACTAGTTGAGTTGAGTTTAGATGCTTCATTGGGATCATCACCATGCTAATTCAACCTTGCCTTGGTATCATCACGAGAGTGGCACATTAGCCTTGATTCCCTGAGTTAACTCCTCATTACTCTCTATTCAGTCAGTTAACTGAAGACTAGTTGACTAGTTAACTCAACTAGGTGGCAATTCACTCTCATAACTACCTGAGAGACTAGAATAGGTGGCAGTTCACTCCCATAACTGTTGGTGTGTGTCCAGATCACTCTAGACCACCACTATGGCGACTTGGTTCACCTCAAGTCGAACTCATTGATTTATACAACGTATATCATGTGTAAATTATTCATTATTCACAACGGTTAATGAGAATTCTTCCATTCTTTCTCTCCTTCTTCTTCCTTTTCCAATTCTCTATGAAAATGTGTGTATTATTGTTTATATAGATCTATTCTATGCAATTTCAACACATTTACATGGTATCATAGCCGATAGACTGCTAAGCAAAAGCTACACCAAATTTTTTTGCAGGTACAAAAGATTGAAGACAGCGGAAAGATGGAATTCCAAAAAGAATTCATTATTACACCTTACAAGTATTTTGCATGGAAGGAGAAAATAACCATACCTATTCGATCCAGAGGGTTGTATAGGTTAAACATGAATACAAATACAGAGCCAACATCAGCCATAGAAAAATCCAAGTACTTAAATCACATGGATGAGGCACTCAGAACAATTTGCAGTCTTATTTCTCCCGATCTCCTTTTTCATATATCTTCCTGTAAGACTCCCAATGAAGCCTGGACCATATTGGAAGGGTTCTTTGCAAATGAGATGAGATGAGGGGACACATACTGGAGGTGGAGTTTCTCACATTGGATCCAAAAATCTTCAACAATATCCAATATTTCTTTACAAAATTCAAGGATTTATTGTCGCAACTCAAAGCTTGTGGGGTTGATAAATCGATGGAGGAGAAACAAATGGTTCTCACCATTCTCTTCAAGCTTGGTCCTGAATTCTTTGTATTCATATCTACATTCCATACTGTCAGATTCACCTCTAGAGCCACTTGGAAGATTCCTTCTCTTGAGGACTTTATCGAATCCCTGACACAAGAGCAAACCAAGCTCATCAACATGGGCGCAATCAAAGGACCAAGGGTGCATGCACTCACTGTGCATGATGGAAACAAAAAATATCAGAAATATAAAGATAAAGATAAGTGGAAAGATTGTGCACATATGAAGAAGGAAGGGTACACAAAACCCTTCACCAATGCCTCCAGATCCAAAGGAGAAAAGGGAAGAAAAGGAGAGAAATGCACGTACTATCACAAAGGATTCCATTCGGAATCCACATGCATGAAAAAGAAAATAGATCTCATGTCTCAAATACTTCAGAAAAACAACCTTGGAGATCACATCCCTAAGGGTGCAAAGAAGAAGAAGCCAAAAGATCTGAATTCCAAGAAAGGCAATTCTAGCCATGCCTTGATTGCCATCAACTCCTCTCCCGATGCTTGGATCGTAGATTCAGGATCATCACATCACATGGCTGCCTCAGAAGCAGTCTATTCTTCATTGGATGCATGCAAAGGTCCTCCTATTCTTATGGGGGAGAACTCTTTTGTCGAAGTCACCAAAAAAGGAAGGATTGAACTCACCAATGGAAGCTTTGAGAATGTGTTGCATGTTCCCAAGCTTTCTGTCAACCTTCTCTCTGTGTATCAAATGAAAAACTCTGGCACCGGAAAGAAATTCATCTTCACACCAAATTCCATGGACTTCTATGACATGAAAACCAACTCTAGGGTTGCTACTGGTGAGGTAAATCATCAGTCTAGATTGTATACATTTTCTAAATTCATTGAACTTGATTCTGCTTTACTGCTTACTCATGATGATGAAAGTAGTAGGATATGACACGAAAGGTTTGGACATTTGAATTTCATATACATGCAACAACTTAGCAAGCACAAATTAGTTGTTTGTCTACGAGAAATCCATTTCTCCAAGGGAGTATGTGAGGGATGTGTTCTCAGAAAACACCCTGAAGAGAAATTCGACAAGGGAAAATCTCAGCGAGCTTCCGCATCTTTAGATCTGATCCATAGTGACCTCATGGGTCATTTTCTGCATCCATCGATCAGAAAAGAGAGGTTTGTTCTCATTTTTGTTGAAGATTTCTCACATTTTACATGGATCTACTTTCTCAGGAGAAAATCAGAATTCTTTCAACACCTCAAAGATTTCAAAGCCTTAGTTGAGACACAGTCCAAAAAGAAGATCAAAGTCCTCCGAACTGATAATGGGGGAGAGTATGTGAATGATGAGATCCACAATATTTGGCATGAGGTAGGGATTCATTTGTTGAGCGGAAAACAAAGTTGTTGAGCGGAAAAACTGGTCTCTAAAGGAGATGGCATCTTGCATGTTGCATGCAAAGTCACTACCACAGAGCTATGGGCTGAAGCACTTAATTGTGCAACATACATCCAAAAAAAATCTCCCCATAGATTTGTCAAGGACAAGATACCCTACGAGGCTTGGAGCAGCCTCAAACTGGAAGTGACTCACTTTCGTATTTTTGGTTCATGTGCACGGGCCAAGATTCCCTCTGAAAAGAGTAAGGAACTTGATCCATAGAGAACTGAGTGCATTTTTGTTGGATACCCTGATGGTGTGAGGGGATATCAACTTATTGATCTTTCATCGGTCTAGCTCATCATTGAGCGTAGTGTCCAATTCGGAAAATGTCTCGCATGTACCTCAACAACCGCATGTAGACACATTTAATCTTCCACCTGTCCAAGATGATGAGCATGCACATGCCGACTCTTCTTCAAATGAGAGTTCTGATTCGAAGTAATCAAAGGATTCAAATTCAGAGTCAGAGTCAGTACAGTTAGATGCAAAGTTAGAACATCCAGATGCAGTTGTAGAGCCAGAGCAGAGGCCCAAGTGGGCACAAACTACTCTTCAGGATGCAGGGGATCACATAGGTGATCCAACCGATACTAGGAGGACTCGATATAATTTTGAGGAGCCTCCTACTGCACTCACTGCCACTGAACCATTGCCTTCTAGGCATCTTTTCTTGGTTCAGTCTTCAGATCCACAGTCTTATGGCGAGGCTGTTGGAAATCCCTTTTGGGAATCCGCCATGCAGGAGGAGTACAAATCCCTCCTCGAGAACCATACTTGGGATCTGGTTCCCCTTCCTTTTCTGAGGAAACTTGTCAGATGCAGATGGGTCTACAGGACCAAGAGCACAGCAGATGGACAAATCAACAGATACAAAGATAGGCTTGTTGCCAAAGGCTTTCAGCAAGTTCATGGTATTGACTATGATGATACCTTTGCTCCAAATATGGATTCCATTCGATTGGCCCTTGCCATTGTGGTAGCCAAGGGATGGGAATTCCATCAGATGGATGTGAAGAATGCATTTCTTCACGATGATCTCTCTAAGGAGATCTACATGGAGTAGCCCCAGGGATTTATGCAGGACTCATCTTTGGTCTGCTGACTAAAGAAGTCACTTTTTGGCCTCAAGAAGGATCTGAGGGCATGGTATGACAAGATGGACTCCTACCTGTTGTCACTGAACTTTGTACATTGTAAATCAGACCCAAATGTATACATGCTCAGGACGGTTGATTCAATTCTACTTTTAGTTCTATATGTTGATGATTTGTTGATCACTGGTTGCTCGACTTCAATGATTGCTGCAGTCAAGAGGATTCTTCATGACAAGTTTTTAATGATGGACATGGGTCTACTACAATTCTTCCTTGGACATGAGATCAGTCAAGATGCATCAGGCATCAAACTGTCTCAAGCCAAGTATGCACGAGATCTCCTTGAGAGATTTCACATGACAAACTGCAAGTCTTCTCTGACTCCTTTCCTATCAGGAGTCAAACTTGAGGATGGCAGGGAGACTCCACTGGTTGACATCACACTGTACAGACAGCTAGTGGGGATCTCACACACTCAAGACCAGACCAGACCTATCATATGCAGTTGGCGTAGTTTCTAGGTTCATGCAGGAGCCGCATGAGCTACAATGGAAAGCTTCAAAGTGTATCCTTCAATATGTATAGGGCACCATCACCTTTGGGATTCATTATGAAACAGACTCTACATTAGATCTCATTGGGTTTACTGATTTCGATTGGGCTGGCGATAGCATTGATCGCAAGTCCACATCTGGTTACTCACTCAATCTTGGTTCCGAGCCTATCTATTGGTCGAGCAAGAAGAAAGCTGTCATTGCTCTATCTTTAGCCAAGGCAGGGTACAGAGGGGTAGTTAACATAACCATTCAGGCTATATGGCTACAATATTTTCTCACTGAGTTGGGCATTCAGTTTCATCGGTCGATCGTCATCTGGTGTGACAATCATAACACTCTAAGGTTTTGCAGAGATCCAGTTTAGAGGCAACAGACGAAACACATCAAGATTCACATGCACTACATCCAGGACTTAGTACACAAGGGGATCATCGACTTACAGTTCTGTCCTTCAATAGAATAGATGAAAGACATTTTCAGCAAGAACTTCATTGAGCAGAAATTCCATTCTCTGCGAGGTCATCTTGGAGTGAAGGGTACAATTGCCTAGCAACTGTAGTTATTCTTTTTACATACATTGTACCTTGAGGGGGGGGTTTCCCCATGAGGTTTTTCTTCTTTCCTCACTTTATTTTCAATGTATCTTTTGTACTTGGGAACCTAACATGGCCTTGTTGTCAGGACCCAATATTAATTTTCACCATAGTGATGTTCAGGGTGGGTGTTGGAGTTACTTCACACACACCTAGAATTTATTTTTACTAAGGTTTTTATTTGTTTATTAGTCATAATTAGTTATTATCCAGTCTCCTATATTTTAGGAGAGAATATTCCACCTGGAGAAT
>SNQJ01S0246312.1:10657-23792 GCA_010110895.2 Picea sitchensis
TTGGTATCATCACTAGAGTGGCACATTAGCCTTGATTCCTTGATTTAACTCCTCACTACTCTCTGTTCATTCAGTTAACTGAAGACTAGTTGACTAGATACCTCAACTGGGTGGAAGTTCACTCTCGTAACTTCCTGAGAGACTAGAATAGGTGGCAGTTAACTTCCATAACTACTGGTGTGTGTGTCCAGATCACTCTATAACACCACTATGGTGACTTGGTTCACCTCAATTCGAACTCATTGAGTTATACAGATTATATCATGTGTAAATTATTCATTATTCACAATGGTTAATGAAAATTCTTCCATTCTTTCTCTCCTTCTTCTTCTTTTTCCAATTCTCTCTACAAATATGTGTATTATTGTTTAGCTATATCTATTATGTGTAGGTTTAACACATTTACACTTTGATGCATTAAAGTATTTTTGATCTTGTTCATCCCATACAAATTATATGTTAGAATACAAAAAAACAAAAAAAACCATGAGCACATGTAGCATAATCAGGAACAAATTGGCAAAGGAAATTGGCCTTTCCTTGAATGGTCTATAGTTGGCATAGAGTCTTTGGTATTTGTATTTCATGAATGTTTTAAAACTTCAATCAAAAGTGATAACTTGTTTAGAGATTATGAATCCAAAAATGTGACCAACCATAACATAAAACACACACTTGAGAGGGTCCAAGCGAATATTGTACTTACGCCATCAAAGGAAGATGGTGCAAACATCTTCCAATTACTACAACCATTTTTTCGAGCAAGATGTGAGGTCATCTAGGAAAGAATGATTTCATCCAAGTCATGAAAGGATTATGAAATGGCCCATTGGAAAGTGGCTCCAATATTTTTAATCCCAAAAGGCATGATGCAATAAGAGAATGTAACCCAAGGAGTATTAAAGGTCATGTTATACTAGTCTTGTGGATGAATCAAGATTTGATAGTAGATTGTCTACTTCCAATTGAGCCCACTTTATTAATGCTCAAAATGCTTGTGTTTTACAATGCCCTTTTTAAACGTTGCTCAAACTCAGAAACAAAGTATGCCATAGAATTCCTTGCGAAATTATGAGAAAAATGAGTATAAACTTTATATAATTCTATTAAGGAACCTTTTGGAACACATTACGATGCAATCCCAAAGTCTTGATACCCCTAGCACGAACTTCAAGACCAAATTTGTACTCTGTCATATCATGTCCCATGCATTGGGTTTCATGCCATTTAAATAGGGCATGCCCCCCCAACTTCTACCTAAACTCTACGACATCATCTTAATTACTAGTTGGTTGGAATCCCAGAAGGTGTGGCACCTTTGGCACAATGGTTAAGGCATAAATATGGTGGAGAGGAGGTCACGGGTTTGAGATCGTGGACCTCTCCCCGACCGTTGTTTTTTTATAACCAAATATCATCATTTATTCCATAGTTAGGTTGGTAAAGTTTGTTATCCCCCCATGCTTTGTGGAATGGTTATATTGGAGGTGAATATACCAAGGGTTGAGGGCTTATCCCTCGACCCTTTTTCGAACTGAAGATTCCAACTATCAACTTCAAATAGAAATCGTACCCCATACGATTAAGTGACAAGTGCATAGTGAAATGGTAAGGTTGTTGGGTTGTTAGGTGGGAGACCGTGGTTTGATCCTCCAAACTCCCAGCCATAATTTTGAACAACCTTATCTATAGAAGACCAATGGGAGGCTACCATGTTTCAACCTCTCATTGGTCCATCATTGCCATGTGTCAACTTATAATCATTCCAGTTGTGATATATGATCACCATATCACTTTCCCAATCAATCATATTGTTAGTCCCTAAAGTTGCACTCGGCTGTGAGAGGGCAAGCTAGGGCATCATTCATTTATTGCAAAATATTTTTAAGGTTTATGATTTGGTTTATTGTAAAGTGGTTGAAAACTGGGTCGAGATTACAACATGACATGAAAATTAAGAATAAAACATTGTATATCCCACTGACTGAATAATAGGTAGATACATAGATGGATTAAACAAATTTAAGAATAAGGAAAGTGAAGTCTTCAATATGTCAACTTCACAATTTTTTTTGTCTCAATATATTATAAAGAAACAAAGGAATCAACTTGACCTTATTACTTGAAAATTTATCTCCACAGCAAAATCTTCACTGTATAAATTAACATTCAAGAACCAAAACACATTGCAATCTGAATAATAAATTCAAGCATGAAGAATGAAATAACAGAGTAGAAAAAAGAAGTTTTAACCATCCATATGCCCTTGCTATTGAGTGTCAATTGAACATAAATGTCTTTTACAATAAGCTTCACAAAAAGTTTCACTAGATCTCGAAATTTTCAACCCCTATTTGGTCTGTCTTCTATCTATTTAAACTATCTATAAAACTTCCAGATCCTATTATCTAGAACAACTTTAAATGACTAGAATCAAAAAGTATCCAACTCCTAAAGTAATTCACTCAAAATGAGCTTCTACCCCAAAATAGTCCATAGCTCAACAACTTGATATAACAAACATTGCCAGCATTACATTTGACTCTATAAAATAGGGATTTTGTTTGACTATGTAAAATAGATCAAAGTCTTAGAATCTCCCAGATCAAAAAAAATAATCTTTGCCATATATCCTGGAGAACCTTTAAACAAAATTGTAACAAATCTTCATGTTACCTTAAAGAAAAAATCCCAACAATGGCTTTGGCGTTTTTTTGCTTGAGCTTCGTGGTTAACACAACATTGTGCTAGTAAAGTCTGAAATTGATTTCCTTGAGTTCCTTAAGCAATGCTCTTTGCTCCTTCTTCTTCTTTTTAAGACTTTGAATCCTTTCTTGCTGGCGAGCATTCCACTGTTCTATCTGCATCTTTTCCTTCTTTAATTATTTTATGGTTTTCTAAAATTCCTTAATCTTTTCCTTATCAGTTCTTATCTCAAACCTGAATCCTGAACAATCTTCAGAGGGTGCAGTTTCATTCAGATTTAAGGTAACACTAGGTTCCTTGGCTTTAACCTGGTATTTTGAGATTAATTCTGAGCTATGTTCTTCTTCAGAACTTGATGAATCTAAAGCTCCAGGTACATCTGGTAAGTAATTTGAGTCTTCCAAGTAATCCTATTTTTCTTCAGGGAATTCACTGATGCCTTTAGCCATCTCTTTAGCCTTTGCTAATATAGTTGAAGCTCTCGTTACAAGGCTTGTAGGTGGTGTAAGTATTCCCTTTCCTTTGCTGACAGATTTCTTGGGAAATGGGGTCTTTTTTGCTCTTTTCCTGGTGCCTGTGTCAACATCCTCATAATCATCTTCTATGATTATGGTGTTTTCTTCTTTGATTGTTGGATTGAACATTGCCTTTGAGTTTAGCCTATACTTATTAGTAACCCTCGTCGAATTTCTCCGAGGTTTCTGTGATACACACACACCTTTATCCTTTTTTCCTTTGATTGCAACGTTCCTTTTGTTGGTCGATTTCATTTCATACTTGACTGTAGTTTGAGCAACGAGATCATTATTTGACTCTGTCTCTCCTTTAACATCTTCCTCAGGAAGCATTTCAATTTCAGGCTCCCATCTAGGTCTCTTACTTCTGCTCTTCTTAGTTACCTTGATATTAGAAGATTCATCTTTCACAGGGTTTTCATCAGAAATATCTTGACTCTATTTATTAGTTTTCCTTCTTTTGCCCTTTTTCTGCTTATTGGATTGAGTAATAGGTTTTAAGGATTGCGTGAGCTAGTTCCAAGGCTTCTGTAATTCGTTTAGGGCAGACATGACTAGGGTTTTAATCAGGACTTGATGGAACAAGCTGCCTTTAGCATTAGTGGAAATTGACTGCACTTTCTTGGACATTTTTGTCAAACTTTTAAGAAGAAAATAAGGAAGATTTACAGGGTAATCACCGTTTAGATGCATTAGTATTCTGATATGGTAGATGTATACCAATGAAAACCTCCCTTCATAGGTGATGTATCTATGAATCACCACCAGAGCAGTGTACCATTCAGGTCGAACCCAACTACGAGGTATTCCCCTTCTCTAATCTGGATTTTGCTTATCTGGAAGGAGGAATTGATTTACAAATTCAGTAACCATGTGCTCCTTCTTCCACCATCTTTCCCCTCCAACCACGAGCTTGCAAGCCTTTGCTATGGTTTGCTCTATTACCAGCATCAACATCTTACCGATTTCAACTTCGTGACCATCGAAGTTTAGAGAAAATTCCATTGAAACTTGTTCATCATAACCTTGAAATGTGGTGAGGAACTCAAACCACCCGGCGTCTCTGAATCTTTGAGCCATCTGAGGATAGGCTTCAAGTAGTTCGGCACCTTCTGGTTCTATTCTAGCGACTTGTCCGCTCCTCTTTGGTGCCATTAAACTCAATTCTGCAATCCTCATCCTCGGGTTCCACATTCACTACCTGCAATTGTTGGTATATTCTGTTTCTTTGAATGGATACCTGTATTTCTCCCTGCAAGGTTGAATTAAGCCAACTCGAACATGTAACATATAATGATCATCAAACAACAGGTGATTTTGAAATGAATCCTGCGCGTGTGCATAGCAATTATATTCTGAAACTGTTGGATTTGGAAATAATTGCCAAGCTTTCATGGGAGAACACGAACTCTCAATTCATGAATCAAGTCATCATAACTAAATTGGGATGGCAGGCGCAAGTTATGGCATGATTATTTGGCGCTATGGGAATAGGCTTATTCCCGTAGCGCATTTGACAACTTGAAATTTTAAAATTCCAACGGCATAAAAGGAGACACTTCAAATTTAAACATTGTTTTTCAAAATCAAACTTAAATAAATCATCAAAGATTATAATGCAAACCATGAAACATCCAAAATCTAAAAATAGAAAACAACTGAAAACGGAAAATGAGGAATGGGTAAGGAGGGTTTAGGACAAGGGTTTCTCACTAAACCAAGACAAAATTAGAAACTAACACATATAATATGCCATGTGGTGTTTCATGGTGTTTCCACATCATCACCGTATGGATTGTTTGGTCATGCCACGTTTCTCCCTTTCAGTGGTGACACATGTCACCTAGAATTTGACATTTTCCCCTATTTACCTGAACTTTGACCAGCCATAACTTTTGTATATAAAATCTGTTTGAGGCAATTTTTACACCATTGGAAAGCTATCATTGAGCTCTATGCAATGAAATCCTTTTAGATAGAATTTGATATGATCAATTTTTTTAGCATTTATGAATCCTCCTAAACCTCTGTGAGCATTCAAGGTCCTTCTAGACCTCCGTGAGTGTTCTGAATCCTCCTGGATCAATAATCAATGTTAATAAAATATATCACATGCCATAAAATAGGAAGGACAAATAATGGGGGGAAATGACTCCACAAGAGGGGAAAATCAAGGGAGGGGACTTAAGGGGCTCAAGGGTGATAAACTTAACATAATATTATTTTAATTTATGTTAAGTACTTAACCTTGTTTAATTGGCGCTCTTTAATTCATTTATTATTTTATCTTAAGTTGGGGATTAATTGCATGAATGTTTCCATAGATATAAGTGGCCCATTCATGTCATACAATTTACACTATAATGTCTTTTTGGTCATGCAATGAGAGTTCAAATTACAAGGTAATTTAAATTACCATGCTATTTGAATGACAATTATGTTTGAGTTACCATTATGTTCAAATTACCATAATATTCAAGTCATCATTCTGTATGAATTACCATTGAGTGGGGGAATTTGAAATATCAATTGTTTGGAAAGTTTGAATTTCCATTTTTGGGGGGAATTTGGGACAGTTCCCTCTAAGTGAAACTTCCATGTGTTTACAGTAATCAAATTTATGCCAAGTTTTTACCATGAATTATGTAGGATTTTTGTTTTTGTGAATAGTAATTGATGTTATTGAGAGGAATTTGGACTACAATTGAGAAACCATAGAATCCCAATGGTGATATTTCCTGGCCAATCAATGCTAGAGCCTTGGAGGAAAGTGGGATAACTTGATGGAATGCTTAGAAAAGAAGGGGACCATATTCCTTGGGTTGTGTAGGATGATGGGGAAAGGGGTTAGTGGATTGGGACTATTGTAGGTTGAAAGTTGACTGTGAACCTAGGAATTGGGTTTTATGAAGATATTTTGAGCCAACCATATCTAGTTTTCCCTTTTGAACTCATAGTCTCATCTCGGGGATGGCCTCTATTGGAAAGATATTTAAGTCAATAGGGAGATTATGCTAAGGTGGAACTTCATTCTTCTACAACCAATTGCTAGATAATTCCAAACAATATAAGTGTTCATGACTTACTTGTGATTATGTTAAATTAATGTTGTTTATGTCATGGATTATATTATTTCTTAGTTTGTTTAGTTATATTTTCCAGTTTAAGTCTGCATTTTAAAGTCATTATGCCAAGGTGATTGAATGATGTAATTATATTGTATAAGCATGTATTATAGATCCTACATATGTTAATTAATTAACAATAGGATAGTTAGGAAAGGCATCAAGACATGTAATTTAGAGATATGGTGTCAAAGCAAAAAACAAATGGAGTGAAAATTGGTGGCTTCAATAGTACCCCATATCCTCAAAAATGTATAAAGGGTATTGGATATGTTAAAATATGGTATAAGGGATACTAGTTACAACACTAGGGATGTATGGACCAAAAATTAGTTTGCAAAAGAAGAAATTGTAGTTGTATATGAAATGTTTGACAAAATGCCCCATGAGAAGAATTTGGGAAAATGTGTGGAAGCCTGCAATTCGCTCTAATTATCAAATTTGAATATTGTTAGAGTATGTGGACATGTTAAATAAGTATAATTGATGTTACTCATGGGTTTTAGAGTTTAGTTCCATGAAAAATTGAGTAAAAATGCAGTGTGTAGGCTACTTGTTTGAAAAATGTCCATGAGGACGAAAAATTGTATAGAGTCATAATTGAGAATTCTTGGTTTTAATATGCTCAAATGGTGTCTAGTGATAGAGAAGAGGATTGAATTGAAGTGGATATTGAGTAAATTTATAAAATACAAAGTTTACCTATGTTTAAAAATTGAGGCCAAATTGTGGAAATGGTGAAAATACCAAATTTGAGAACAAGAAAGGAGTGAAATTGGCCATAGTAGTGTCAAATTGGTAGGCAATGAGGTAAAATTTACTTATAGGAGAAAAATAATTCGATCGGGGGTTTAATTAGGGAATACATTCTAGTAAAATTCACGGTGGTTTCATGTCCATTGAGTGGAGAAAAAAACACATTAACTTCCTATAGCCATAACTTCCATATTAGAAGTCCAAATTTGGTATGGCTATAGTCATTGGAAACCTAATTCACAGGGGAATAATTTTGATGGTTCATACTTTGGAGAAGTTATTTATAATTATTCATAACTTGAGGTGAAATATGGTAGTATCTTTGATTTGATGAAACAATTTTATTTGTATGCACACTTCTTGCAGAGTTAGAGCTACATCAAGGACAAGTAAAGAACATAATTGGAAAATATTATGAGGAAGAGAGATGGAATATGGAAAAGGACCTTACATCCATCAAGAAGAATTTAGTGGCATAAATATCAATGTAGAAGCGACATATTCTAACAAGCATAGAAAGAGAATGGAGTCATAAGAAAAGGTAGAAACTATAAGGAGCTTGAATATGGAGGTGCATAGCTATAGAGAGGATAATGGGAGGATGTTGAAATATAAAGAGAAGAAAAAAATAGTTGAACACCCAACTACTATATAGATTAAATCATTTGCAAAAAAAAATGAAGAATGAATTGGGTTCAAGGTATGAGGAAGGAAGCAAAGTCCATTCAAGAAGAGAAAAAATGGAAGATCCAAACAATACTCAATAAGTTCTACCAGAACTCAAAGGAATCATTACTCACCAATATATTTATCAATTAATCCATATGCATCTGAAGAATCACATTAAAACCTATAATTGTCCCCATTTAGACATCAAAGGAGAAGGTATGAGAAAAACAATTTGCAAGGAGAGGTTAGGAAGACCAAGCTACCAACATTTCATGGTGAAAATAAGAAGGGAGAAGATGCTAAGGTGTGTTTATTGGGAATAATAAAGTACTTTAATTAATTATTCATCTAATCTAGAAGTTGGAATCACCATATACAACCTACAAGGAAAATATTCTATTTGGTGGGACCAACTAAAGCAAGTTAAGAACATCAATGGGAGGATGATTTCTTGGAAGAAATTCAAGAATTATTTCTAGCTACAACATCTTTATGAGCACTACTATGAAAATAAGATGAAGGAATTCTTTGAACTCTAGTTGGTAAATATGATCTTGGAAGAATATGGGGAGAATCCTTTGGAGTTGTTTGTAATACCCCCACATTGATCCATATGTTGTAAGTGTGTATATGTACATTTGTTTTTATAGGCTGGTGATCCAGGATGTTTTGGGTCGAAGTGAATATGTGTACATGTTTTGGGCTGGAGTGTCTATGTGATATTAGGTTGGAGATCCTATATATTGCAGAAATGTCGGTGAGCCTAGAAATGTACATTGTAATCACACTCATGATATTAATAAAAATGCATCATGGTTGTATACCAAGTAAAAAAAAGAGTATGGTGGGATAGGACTCCACAAGAGGGAAAGGGGTATAAGGGATAAGTCAAGGAATAAAATATTATATTCCTAAGTGCTAAGTCTAATTTTATGATTTTATCCTAAGTTCCCAAGTAATGGGATGAATTTTCAAGTGGTGGGAATAGATTTCCTTAAGTGCCACTTGTAAAAAATGGAACATGCATATATAATGTTTGTGCTTAGTAAGAAAGGGATCATTTTATTGTCGATTTCATTATGGACTTACTATTTTCTTTCTACAGGAGATATTTGGTGTGAGATATTGAGCCACTCTAACCCTATTTATTTGTGAACCTTGAGAATACTAGGTGGATTTGGTAAAACAATTCTCCTTGTGTTTCCTTAGGGAAAGGATGGATCCCTAAAGGGAGAATTATTTGGGATAGGTTTCCCTTTGTGTGAAGCTTATAGGGTGCTTGGAGACTCCATTATATCAACTCGAGTTCATGGAGCCACATATCTTTGAGACTTCTTGGCTAGCGTGTGTTGGATCCCTATAAGGGAAGTGGGACAACCCTAAGGAATATGGAGCAGAGAAGGGGGTACACTTCCTTGGATTTCACAGGTTGATTGGTAATGAGAGGCTATAGCTTGGACTTGCTAGTAGATTTTGGTACCTTGGCCTAGCCATTGCTTGCGTTGATTGTGAAACCTTCATTGGCTTCGGTAACCTTTTTTCTAGTGGAGTCATAGCCCCAGCTCATGGGTGACCTACTGCTGAGGGAGATTAACAACAATGTCTATGAATGGTTGTAATATTTTAGGCATACAACCAGTTGGTGATTTCATAAAAGATAAGTGTTATTTATGCTATGTTCTTTTTATGATGATTAATGTGTGTTTATATGTGCCTAATTATGTTATGTTGTGAATGTTTATAATTATGCATGTTATTATAAGTTATGCATGGTATTGCATGTTGTTTTTGAGCCTACATATTGTTTCATATGCGGAGCATATTTTATATTGGTATCAAAGATGAGTATAAGGTTATATGAGAATTCCAGAAGGATGCAATTAATTTATTAATGGTATCAGAGAATTAATTATGGAATATATAAAAGTAATTAAAGTAAATTTAAAAAATCTAGGTGTACAGAGGTTGAATTGGCAGTAATGTGACCTAGACATGAGTCCGGATACGTTACACTACTAGTGTATGTTTTCTATATTAAAGATGAGAAGGTAAATATATAAAGGTTCCTAAGTGGGTTGTATGCATTCTACAAAGATAAAATTTAGTTTGATGAAACTAATACCCTTGAAGAGACAATTAGGAACAATGAATACTTGTATGACCAGAGGAAAGGAAAATCATATTTTTAGAAGTCTTGGAGAGATAAGAAAAAATACAAGCAAGAATTAGACGAAGAAGAGATTTAAACTTCCTTTGTTCAAGAATGGTCCTAATACATACTAGCAAATCCATCCACTAATAGTGGATCTAATATGAAAGAACCCTTGAGGAAATGGAAAAGGAAACTAATAAATTTTTTAGGATGTGAAGGAGACCATTTGTATAGAGATTCCCCTTAAAAGGAAGGAACAACGGGGAATGTGCACCATATCCAAGAGGCAGGTATTTGCAAGGAAATAACACTAGCGAGTTTAAATCACTGAAAGGACCCCATATGTTCTCATATTTTCACAATATAGAGGAGTTTTGATTTTCAAAATAAATACTTAGGGAGTTAAATATTATGAAAGGACCCCATATGCCCATATCTTGAAAATTTAGGGCTAGTTTTAATTTCAAGTCATTTAGAATTTTGCAAGGTTGCAAATCACACTTACTGTTTAATTGGGAAGTTGCAAGGGCCCCATGATGCCTGCATGCACCATTTTCACACATTATTATTTTCACACTTCACACTTGCACTCCATTTCACTCACACACATTAAGGTATCCACAATTTATCTTTTTCAAGTATGATATTCTCCTTGCACCCAGAAGTGATCTAGGAGAATCATAACAACCAAGGAGTCCTAAAGATTCTTCATTCACACCCTTAATAAAATGGATTGGTCATTGATGTTGNAGTGATCATCAACAATATACAACACATGGACAGTAAAAGTAAAGAGCATCAGTCACACATAAGGTATACACAGAGATAGATTTTTTACGAGAAAACCCATAAAGGGAGAAAACCTCTTCTTCTTCGAAATGATAGACAGTCTTTTAAGTTCTGTACATCATCTATAATTGAGCACTGACTCAATGTGAGGCTGCTACCTCTATTTTACAAGTTGCAACTTATTTGAGAGCACCAACTCTCTGTTTTCTCTAGAACCCACTAGAAGGAAGCACCAACTCCCTTAATGTTCCAACACCAACTGGATGGAAGCACCAACTTCCAGTTACACAGGCTCCAACCTTTATAACAGAGAACACTTGTTCTCCCTTGCACCACCCTGCCACCCTGGTTTCTCTGGCTGAAACCAGATGGAAGATACAACTTCCTGTGTTCAAGCTCTCACTTGAACCTCTGAGGACAACAGTCCTCCCGAGCACCTCCAAACCTCCCTAGAACATAAATGAACAAATAAACATTCAACTACACAGATATATCAATTCTTACCAATATTTATTTGTTCTATACATCTGGTCATCTTCTAACTCTTCTGCAATTCATTTCTTCCTCTGTCTATTCAGCAGGTCTTATCTGCATCAACTTCTTCTGTAATTATGCTCAGCTTCAAGTTTTCTTCATCTTCAGTTACTCTTCCCTGAGTTTCGTCTCACACTATGCATATTCTCCATCTCACTCTGCACTATCTGATCTTCCCTTTCTTACAGTTTTATTCATTTCTCATACAAAACTCCTAACCTCACGCTGTCTGTCTCATTTTCTTTTATACACACTCATGACGGTTCAACTTCCCATCTCCTTAGGAAAAAGGGAGACAACTGTCTCAGCAACTGAAATGACAACTAATTGGTAATCATGAGTCTGTTTCGCTAACAAATTCGAAACTGAGGAGTTAACTATGAGAGAGAACAATAACCCTCCGATCAACACTTGATCTGACGGTTTAGATCATTCCGCGATTTCACATATCGCGATTTCGACATACCTGATGTTCAATGTTCTTGTCACTTACAAATCCTGATCCACAAAACTCCATAAATAAGTCGGATCAACGGTCCAGATCATATCTTGATCTGACGGTTCAGATTCAGTCAGGATTTCACACATCACGATTTCGACACTCTTGACGTTCAGTGTTTTTGTCACTTCAAAGTCCCGATCCACGAAACTCCGTAATGGAGTCGTATAAACAGTCGAGATCACATCTTGATCTGATGGTTGCAATTACGTCGGGATTTCGCATATCGCAATATCGAGATTCTTGATGTTAATATTCTTTGACATCTCCAACACTCGATCCTCGAAACCCCGAAATGGGCTTGGATCAATGGTCCATATTCAATCTTGATTCAATAGCTGCGATTAGATCGAAATTTCGCATATCGCGATTTCAGAATTCTTGTTGCATTGTTCCTTGTCTCTCCATGTCGTGATTCACGAAACTCTGATATGGAGTTGGATCAACGGTCCAGATCTGATCTTGATTCAACGGTTGAGATTAAGTCGTGATTTTTCATATCGTGAAATCGAGATTCCTGTGGATGATATTACTTAACATCTCCAACTCTCGATCCCCGAAACTCCGACATGGACTGGAATCAACGGTCCAGATTCAACCTTAATATGACAGCTGAGATTAAATCACGATTTCGCATATCGCGATTTTGAGAGGTTAGGGAACATCGTTCCTTTGACTCTCCAGTCAGTGAACTGACGATCTATCCCCACGTGTCCTACCCGTAAATGGACAGTCCTCCTTCTTTCAGAATTTTGTACGCCCACTTCTCCTTGTACTTTAAAGATCATGCAAGTTCTCCTTGATCCAACGATGGTCGGGTCCTGCGCTTGGATCTAACGTATGAGATCTTTCCTCCTCTTCAGTGCGCTCTTCTTGTCTACATTCAGATCTGACGACCCTCGTTCTATTGGGAATTTGAAGGGGATCCAACGAACATAAATTATTCTCAAACTTTACGAGCCTACCTCTTCAGCATGCTCTTATTCAGATCTGACGGCCATCGAGAATTCTGGAAAAGATCCAATGAACACAGTTGTTTCTCTTCCTCGATTATCACTGCACCGCTGATCATCGTTGCTGTACTCAAGCCATCATCACTACTGTACTTGCCATCAACGACAAGTATACGCTGCCTGTAAAACATGCCAACAGTCCTCTGTACATTCTTCCTGTACTTATGCCATTCGTTGTCTGTTAAATATTTGCTAACAATCTCCCCCTTTGGCATTGATAGAAATACAAGCACCCGCATGCATTCGGACTCGACTCTCCTCCTGAACTCTTTTCTCCCCTTTGACATCAATGTCAAAGAAGAAACATTCTTCCCCTGATCTTGTTGCAAAACATACTCCCCCTGTCGACTATAAGCATCTTGGAAATACACCAGATA
>SNQJ01S0246314.1:0-13134 GCA_010110895.2 Picea sitchensis
GAAGAACCTGGTTCCCACCCACAGTCGCATAAAGGAAAGATAAAAGTGCCTAGGGCTTAACTATGTTTACTGTAGGAAACCCGAGAAGAACACCATTACTGTAATCGATAGAGGCTAAGAAGCTTGTTCACTATTGTGGCCAAAAAGATAAAGAAGAATGTCTACCAGTACCACTTGAGAATTTGATTAAAAATATATTAAAGAAAAACCAAAGGCATTTGATTAATAAAGGAAGAAACTAATTTATGTTAATGAAAGGGTACAATGGTTCATTGTCAAAAGACGCAATGGTTCAAATTCACACCAATTGGAAGACTATATAAAAAAGAAAGAATGGTGAGAAGAAAGTGTCTATGTAGTTGAGATCAAAAGATCAAAGCAAAAGCAGATTCCAAGAATAAGAACCAATGATATTTATGCAGTGAGGTTGGAAGGGAAGAGCACAGAAGGATTCATATCCTTTACTAAGTAAAGTGTGAATTAAGGGAGTTGTTGCTTCCTAGGGTTGGTGCCCTATAGACAAGGGAGTTGGTGCTTCCTAGGGTTGGTGCCCTAAAGAAGGGGATTTGTGTCTCCTAGAGTTGGTGCTCTAAAAAGGATTGGCGTCCTTCACTATTCTTTATAGAAATCTTATAATTCTTGTTAATTGTATTTATATAATTAATTTTAAATACAAGTCCATTGTTGATATATTGTGGCGATTAATAAAATAACAAAGAAATTGCTAATTGTTTAAAAAGGGTAATATTGATTCACCCCCCTCCCTCTTAGTATTTCCAACAATTGGTATCAGAGCGAGTGCCTTCAGCACAGTCTAATAACTGGAAGGTAGATTCTGAAAATGGATCAGCAAGAGGGAAAGTCTTCCAACAAAGCGCCATTGTTTAACGGAGGTGATTATGCTATCTGGAAAATAAGAATGAAAATATTCATGTTGGCTCTTGGTTTTGATGTTTGGAAATCTTTTGTAGATGGTTACACTGCACCAACTACTCCACCCACAGATACTCCAGGAAAGAAGATGTGCAATGACAACTCAAGAGTAGTTAATTCCATTTTAGGAGGATTGACAAATTCTATATGTGTGAAGGTAATGCATTGTAAGTCAGCTAAGTAAATCTGGGACAAATTGGAGGTTGTATATGAAGAATATAACAAAGTAAAGGAATCCAAACTACAAACCTATATAGCCCAATTTGAAAATTTGAAGATGAAACAAGAAGAAAAGATTGTTGAATAATTTCATAGGGTAGATGAGGTAGTTAACTCAATCAGAGTAGCAGGAGAAGAACTTACCGATAAACCTATTGTAAAAAATATCTTAAAGTCCTTACCTATGAGATATGATGCCAAGATTTCCTCAATTGAAGATAGACCAGAACTTGGCAAGCTCACAGTAGCTCAGATTCATGGAATTGTTATAGCATATGAGATTAGAACAGGGAACCAAAAACCATCAAAAGGAGAAACAACCTTTAAAGCATATAAAACAAAGAAGAAACGGGAACATATGTCTAATGAAGATCAATTGGACATTTCAGATGTAGAAGAGGCCAACTTTATAAAGAAACTCCAAAAAGGATTTGGAATATATAAAGGAAAGTTACCCTTCAAATGTTTCAACTATGGCAGAATCAGACACTTTGCTAACAAATGTCCCTATCCCAAGCACGATGATAATGATGATGAAGAAGCGCACAACCAGAAAAACCAATACAAGAAGAAATTTTATAAGAAAAAAAAAAACTTCTACTCCAAAGAAGACATCTGCTCTTCAGACATAAGTGAAGATGAATATTTAGAGCTTCTATTTATGGGAATAAACACTCAAAATAATAATATAGATAATGAAGAAAACTCTGAAAGTGAAGGTGAAGTAGATCTAGACGTTGAACTGATTAGTGCTCTGGAGGAACTAAGAAAGTATAAAAAGAAGAATAAGTTACTTAGGGCACAACCTCAAGAATTTGAAGAATCACATCAATCAAAAGAAACAAATGTATCAAGAACTATCAAAGAATCACAGTTGATCATCAATGATTTAAATTCCCAGCTCCTGGAAGCTAATAGAATTGAAGAAGTCATTATAAAACAACTCAATGATAGAAAACAAGTATGTGAGAAGCTAGAATCTGAGATTGAGCTGCTAAAAGGTCAACCTGAAAAAGAAAAGAAGGGATCAAAATTTGAAAATGGTTCAAAGATATTGGATGAAATTCTCAATAGTCATAGGTCACCAAATAAAAAAATTGGTTTTGGATACACCCAAGACTCAACTTCTACATCATAAGGATCTGTCAAAAAACCAATCAGTTATAGATATGCTCTTAAAAAACACTTAATAAGAAATGATAATGAGGCAAGGATGATTCCATTGGAGACCGTCCCAAATAAATAGAAATCAACATCCCCTACTAAAGAAAATGATGACCGAAAGAATGAAATCACCAAAAGAAATCCCTCTAATAGATATCAGTATATCTTCCTTGGATATTGTTATTCCTGCAATAATTTTGGACACAAAGCAGTACATTGTAAAGCATATAGAAGGCACAGTCCACAAAATGTCCAAAGAAGTCAGAAGTTCAATACAAATAAAAGAAACTATAATTTGTTCTCTCCATTACAAGATTGCAATATGAAATGCCTCAAATGTAATAACTATGGACATAAATCCAGTGAATGTAGATTTTCGAAGTATGTCAAAGAGATAAATATTCCCAACAATAAAAAAAGTATGGAAGAAAAAGAAAGTAGATAAAACAGAGTGTAAAGTAGCCTTGTATGCCAAAAACAAAGGATGTCAGTCGTATATAGACAGTGGATGTTCTAAACACATGACTGGAGATCAAAGAAAATTTCTCAAGTTAACAAAGAAAGAAAAACAAAAAGTCACCTTTGGAGATAATGTGTCAACCAAGATACTTGGAAAAGGAACTATTAGCCTAGGGAATAACAAGGCCAAAGCGGAAAATGTACTTTTAGTAGAAAATATTAAACCTAATCTCCTAAGTGTGAGTCAAACATGTGATCAAGGTCACATACTTACCTTTGATTCTCATAAATGTGAGATAAGAAGAGAAGATATAGGGAAGATAGTGGCAATTGCACCAACAACATCTAGCAATGTGTACATCCTTGACATGGAAAGAGAAGAAAAATGTTGTTTGGGTCAAGAATATGAAAGTTGGCTACGTCATAGAAGGTTGGGACATATAAGCTTTGAAAACTTAATCAAACTCAATAATAAGGAGGCAGTAAGGGATCTGCCAAAGATTATAAAGCCTTCAAATCTTATTTGTAAACATTGTCAAATAGGGAAGCAAACAAGAGTTAGGTTCAAAACAAAAGAGAATTCCACAACAAAACCATTAGAAATTATTCACACAGATCTATGCAGACCTACTAGAACTAAAAGTTATTATGGTGAACATTATTTTATGTCGATCATTGATGATTACACAAGATTGACCTAGGTATACTTTCTAAAAGAAAAATCAGAAGCTTTTGAGAAGTTTAAAACCTATAAAGCCCTTGTATAGAATGAAACAGATCTCAAAATTAAATGTATGAGATCAGACAATGGAGGAGAATTCACCTCTAAAGAGTTCATTCAATTTTGTGAAAATCATGGTATCAAAAGACAGTTTTCAGCTCCTAGGACTCCTCAACAAAATGGAGTGGTATAAAGGAAAAACATAATAGTTTAACAAGCTGCAAGAACCATGCTAAATGAAGTCAACATTCCAGACAAATTCTGGAGAGATGAAATCTACACTGCAGACCACATACTTAATTGAGCTGACTTGAGACCCAACCATGATAAAACTCCTTATGAAATATGGTTTGGTAGGCCAGCATCTGTAAAACACTTTAGAATTTTTGGAAGTAAATGTTACATTAAGAATGATGAAGATAATTTAGGGAAGTTTGATCCAAGATCTAATGAAGGCATATTTGTAGGGTATTCACTTAATAAGAAAGCATACAGGTGTTATAATCTTAGACTACTAAAGATAGTCGAATGTGCAAATGTAAAGATAGATGATCTAAAACTAAAGAAGAGCATATCCCAAGACATATCAAAAATTGATAATAAAAAAATATCAGCAAGAAGATGATGATGCAGAATCTCAGCAAGAAGATGATGATAATGAGACATAGGAAAACGAACCCTATACTGATGAATAAGACAATGAAGAAACACCCTTGCCAAAAGCTCCATCAAAAAGAGTTCAAAAGAATCATCCTGAAAGTCAGATTATTGGAGATAAAAATGCAGGAGTGGAAACAACAAGGAAACTCGCATTTGACTCACAAAAAGCAATGTTATCCCGATATAACCTAAGTCATTTAAAGAAGCCAGCAAAAGTAAATATTGGATAAAACCAATGGATAAAGAACTAGACCATATAGAGAAAAAACAGACTTGGGAATTAGTTCCAAGACCCAAGGACAAGAATGTGGTAGGAACCAAGTGGAGCTTCAAGAACAAACTAAATGAAAATGGGGAGATTATAAAGAACAAAGCCATATTAGTTTTCAAAGGATATTCCCAAGTAGAAGGTATTGGTTTTGAAGATATTGTTGCTCCAGTAGCAAGACTTGAGGCCATTAGAATGTTCTTGGCATTTGCATGCTTCAGAAACTTCAAAATCTATCATATGGATGTCAAGTCAGCATTCCTTAATGGAACACTAGAAGAAGAAGTCTATGTTGAGAAACCAGAAGGATTCATGTTAACAGAAAATCAGGACTATGTGTGCAAGCTAAAAAATGCCCTGTATGGTCTTAAACAAGCCCCCAGAGCATAGTTCTCAAGGCTTGATCAGTACCTCCAAAAACAAGTATATAAGAGAGGGACTATTGAAAGCAACTTATACATCAAAATTGAGGATCAAAACATGATTTTTGTGGTGGTATATGTACAAGACATCATATTTGGAAGTAATCTTACTATACTAAGAAGAAAGTTTGCAACCAAAATGTAAGAAGAATTTGAAATGTCTATGCTGGGAGAATTGTCCTTCTTCTTAGGTTTACAAGTAAATCAAATAGAAAAAGGAATATTTGTGTCCCAAACCAAATATATCAAGGAAATGCTAAAGAAATTCCAAATGGATGACAATAAACCTATGAGTACTCCCATCATCACTGGATGTAAACTAAGCCTAGAATATGACTCACCAAAAGTGGACCAAACAATGTACAGATCAATGGTTGGAAGTATGCTTTATTCAACAGCAATAAGACCTGACATCATGCAGGTTGTAGGACTCGTGGGGAGATTTCAATCCGCACCTAAAGAAACTCTCTTAAAAGTAGTAAAGAGAATATCTAGATATTTTAAAGGCACCTTAGAACTTGGATTATGGTATCCAAAAGATAAAGACTTCAATCTAACTACACACACTGATGCAGATTGGGTCGGTAGTATAGATGATAGGAAAAGCACCAGTGGAGGAGCATTTTTCTTAGGAAAATGTCTAGTAGCATGGATAAGTAAGAAACAAACATCCACATCACTCTCTAAAATAGAGGCAGAATACATTGTTGATGCATCTTTATGCACACAAGTTCTTTGGATGAAGCAAACATTAGAAGATTTACAAATAAGATATGATAATCCCATTACTATTAATTGTGATAACATTAGTGCCATAAGCATCTCTAAAAATCCAGTAATGCATTCTAAAACCAAACACATCCCAATTAAATACCATTTCCTAAGAGATCAGGTTACTCAAAAAGTGGTTAAAATAGTGTATGTGAACACCAAAGAACAAATTGCAGACATATTAACAAAACCTTTTCCCATGAGTACTTTTGAAAATCTTCGACTGAAATTGGGAGTACTTCACAGACCTCATTAAAACCATAAAAGTCATATCATAAGAAAAGGGTCACATGGTCAGGGGGAGCATTTCCACAGGCGGAGAGAAGAAATATCCCCTCTGTCATTGTTGTCCAAGGGGAAGGAAATTGATAAGCAGCAGAAATAAAAAATATTTCAAAAAGAAAAGGTTGCCATCAATGCCAAAGGGGGAGAATGTTGGACACAGTGGTACGATATTGTCATCGATTTCAATAGGGTGCAAAAGAATCCAATATAAACCCAAAGTTCAGAAGGAAGGACATTAATCGAAGCTCAGAAGGGAGAGCGCATTGCAGAAACACTATCAGGATTAAAATCCCCACAGTAAAACTCCAAAGGAATCAAGGAAGAATCTTGTACGCTGATATAGTTCTTGGGAAAATCTTGGACCGTCAGATCACGCAGAATTTAGAGCCTAAACAGAAGAATCTCGTGTGAAGGATCATGGAAATTTAATTGTCCATTTAAATTTCAGGAGTAATTGTAACCACCATATCAGTTAGAACCATTATTCAAATACAAGTGGAAGGATAGTGTAAGTTTCAAGACATTGAAGATAAGGCAAGCCAAAGAGGGATGAAGTCACAAAATTCCACTAGTCGTTAGATCAAGGAGGGACTTTGGATGAATTCTTGACCATCTGATCGAGTTTAGTGGAAGGACAGTGTAAGCCACAAATATCTTGGAGTCTCATATTAAATGAATTATTGTTAACCATTGATCTGGAGTGAAAATATTGGAACCGTTAGATCACAGTAAAAGAAAGGAGACGGTCAACTCCAGCGCTGACCACTACGACGAAAAGGGGTCTAAAAATGTAATTTCACCCGAAGGTCAGAGCCCCGAATTCCCGAAGTGAATGAAGGCCATCATATCTGGGCAATTCATGGTGATCATTGGATGAGGATATGCGGGTCTAATGGTGGTCAACTTCGGCGTTGACCACTTCAGCGAAAAGGGGTCTAAAACATGTAAGTTCACCCAAAGGTCAGAGCCTCGAGTCCCTAAGTGAATAAGGGTCATTGGATCAAGAATGCAAGTGAAAAATAGACCATCCGATATATGATCCAAAGGGGAAAGACATATGACACTTTAGGAGATCCACGTCAGTAGGACATGTGGCGCAATCATATGGTAACAAGTGTCAAGGTCCAATTGGCACTTTAGATATACGTAAGTCACAAATCTAGGTGACATGTGGTAGCCACTCGAGCAGTGCCACATCAATAATGATGTCAAGGAGTTAGGTCACTTTGGGAGTATGTCCTTCAGGAATATCCAGTTCCCCCTAACGGAAACTACTCGAAGCACTGAAGGGAGAAGTCTCGAAGTGAACGAGAACCGTCCATCTCAATGTGTAATTAACACGTGACTGTTGATCTCAATAAGTGATTAAACACATATTTGATTTAACTCTTAGTCACTGCATGTGGTTGTATAGAATCAAAGTCCCGAAGTAAACGAGAATCGTCCGCTCAACTGCAGATTAATTCTTGGCCATCGATTTGTTTGAAAGCCTCTGGATAAGCCTGGATCGTCCATCTAACGGAAGACTGAATATTGATTGTTCGGTCTACTAGCAAATACAATATATGCACTTCGGCAAAATTTACTCCAGAAGGATTGAATGATTGCAAGGGTTGAAAGTCTCAAAGGATGAAGTACCGAAGAACCTTGTTCCAGCCCGCAGTCACATAAAGGAAAGATAAAAGCGCTTGGGGATTAACTTTGTTTCCTATATGAAACCCGATAAGAACACCATTTTTGTAATCGATAGAGGCTAAGAATCTTGTTCACCATTACGGCCAAAAATATAAAGAAGCATGTCTACTAGTACCACTTAAGAATCTTATTAAAAAGATATTAAAGAAAAACCAAAGGCATTTCATTAATAAAGGAAGAAACTAATTTGTGTTAATGAAAGGGTACAATGGTTCATTATCAAAAGACACAATGGTTCAAATTCACACTAATTGGAAGACTATATAAAGAAGAAAGAATGGTGAGAAGAAAGTGCCTATGTAGTCGAGATCAGAAGATCAGAGCAAAAGCAGAGTCCAAGAAGAAGAACCAATGATACTTATGCAGTGAGGGTTGAAGGGAGGAGCACGGAAGGATTCATATCCTTTACTAAGTAAAGTGTGAATTAAGGGAGTTGGTGCTTCTAGGGTTGGTGCCCTAAAGACAAGGGAGTTGGTGCTTCCTAGGGTTGGTGCCCTAAAAACAAGGGAGTTGGTGCTTCCTAGGGATGGTGCCCTAAAGAATGGGATTTGTGTCTCCTGGAGTTGGTGCTCTAAAAAGGATTGGCATCCTTAACTAATCTTTATAAAAATATTATAATTCATGTTAATTGTATTTATATAACTAATTTTAAATACAATTCCTTTGTTAATATATTGTGGCAAATAATAAAATAACAAAGAAATTGCTAATTGTTTAAAAAGGGTAATATTGATTCACCACCGCCCCCTCTTAGTATTTCCAACAATTGGTATCAGAGCAAGTGCCTTCAGCACGGTCTAATAACTGGAAGGTAGATTCTAAAAATGGATCAGAAAGAGGGAATGTCTTCCAACAAAGCACCATTGTTTAACGGAGGTGGTTATGCTCTCTGGAAAATAAGAATGAAAATCTTTCTGTTGGATCTTGGTTTTGATGTTTGGCAATCTTTTGTAGAATGTTGCATTGCACCGGCTACTCTGACCACAGATATTGTAGGAAAGAAGATGTGCAATGACAACTCAAGAGCAGTTAATGCCATTTTAGTAGGATCCACAAATTCTATATGTGTGAAGGTAATGCATTGTAAGTCAGCTAAGGAAATCTGAGACAAATTCGAGGTTGTATATGAGGGAGATAGCAAAGTCAAGGAAGCCAAACTACAAACCAATAGAGCCTAGTTTGAAAATTTGAAGATGAAAGAAGAAGAAAACATTGTTGAATACTTTCATAGGGTAGATGAGGTAGTTAACTCAATCAGAGTAGAAAAATAAGAACTTATCGATAAACCTATTGTACAAAATATCTTAAGGTCATTACCTATGAGATATGATGCCAAGATTTCCTCAATTGAAGATAGACCAGAACTTGACAAGCTCACAATAGATCATCTTCATGGAATTTTTACAGCATATGAGATGAGAACAAGGAACGAAAAACCAGCAAAAGGAGAAACAACCTTTAAAGCATCTAAAACAAAGAATAAATAGGAACATATGTCTAATGAAGACCAGGAACATATGTCTAATGAAAGCGGAAAATGTACTTTTAGTAGAAGATCTTAAGCCTAATCTCCTAAGTGTGAGTCAAACATGTGATCAAAGTACCATACTTACCTTTGATTCTCATAAATGTGAGATAAGAAGAGAAGATACAGGGAAGCTAGTGGCAGTTGCACCAAGAACATCCAGCAATGTGTACATCCTTGACATTGAAGGAGAAGAAAAATGGTGTTTAAGTCAAGAAGATGAAATTTGGCTATGGCATAGAAGGTTGGGACATATAATTTTTGAAAACTTAATCAAAGTCAATAAGAAGGAGACAGTAAGGGATCTGCCAAAGATTATAAAGCCTTCAAATCCTATTTGTAAACATTGTCAAATAGGGAAGCAAACAAGAGTTATTTTCAAAACAAAAGCGAAATCCACAACAAAACCATTAGAACTTATTCACACATATCTATGCGGACCTACGAGAACTAAAAGTAATTATGGTGAACATTATTTTATGTTGATCATTGATGATTACACAAGATTGATGTAGGTATGCTTTCTAAAAGAAAAATCAGAAGCTTTTGAGAAGTTTAAAACCTACAAAGCCCTTGTAGAGAATGAAACAGATCTCAAACTTAAATGTCTGAGATGAGACAATGGAGGAGAATTCACCTCTAAAGAGTTCATTCAATTCTGTGAAAATCATGGTATCAAAAGACAGTTTTCATCTCCCAGGACTCCTCAACAGAATGGAGTGGTAGAAAGGGAAAACAAAATAGTTCAAGAAGTTGCAAGAACCGTGCTAAATGAAGCCAAGATTCCAGAAAAATTATGGAGAGATGCAACCTACACTGCAGTCCACATACTTAATCGAGATCAGTTGAGACCCAACCATGATAAAACTCCTTATGAACTATGGTTTGGCAGGCCAACATCTGTAAAACACTTTAGAATTTTTGGAAGTAAATGTTACAGTAAGAATGATGAAGATAATTTAGGGAAGTTTGATCCAAGATCTAATGAAGGCATATTTTTAGGGTATTCACCTAATACGAAAGCATACAGATGTTATAATCTTAGACTACTAAATATAGTGGAAAGTGTAGATGTAAAGATATATGATCTAAAACTAAAGAAGAGAATATCCCAAGACATATCAAAAATTGATAAAAAAAAATATCAACAAGAAGATGATGATAATGAAACACGGGAAAATGAACCATATATTGATGAAGAAGACAATGAAGAAACACCCTTGCCAAAAGCTCCATCAAAAAGAGTTCAAAAGAATCATCCTGAAAGTCAGATTATTGGAGATAAAATGTAGGAGTGGAAACAACAAGGAAACTCACATTTGACTCGGAATAAGAAATGTTTGTTGGATTACTGAGAGGGGGGGTGAATCAGTAATAGAGAAATTTAATCCTTTTTAACCATATAATGCAAGTGTTATATTAATGTAGCATTATCATCTAATAATTGCAGAGTAAATAAACAATGAACAAATGAGCAATCATACACATACACAATACACGTGTTTTTACGTGGAAACCCAAAGCGGGAGAAAACCACAGAATGTTTTTTCTTATATGTCTTAAAGAATTACATTCATTGGAAGCACCAACTTCCTTTGTTTTCCAGCTGCAACTGGAAGGAGGATCCAACGCCCTAGTTTCTCAGGATACAACCTGAGGGAAGCTCCAACTCCCCAATTCTCTAGCTACAACTAGAAGGAGGCTACAACCCCTAAGTTCTTCGACCACAACCGGAAGGTGGTGGCTACAACCACCTATCCTTTCCCCATCCAACTGCCCTGAAATATAAATTCCAAATTTAGACAACCTGTCACTATCACTGAATCAACCATTGCCACTGTCAACCTGTACCAATAACCTGTAACAACCTATACCAATCAAACTGCACCAAACAACATGTACCAATAACCTGAATCAATATGTACCATGCATCAACCTTGACTCATCAATATGTACCAACATCATCAACTATACACCGCATGTATTTTCCAACTCATCAATTATACACCTCATGTATGTGCCAACTCATCAACTACTTGTCTCAACCATGTACCCAACATGTACCTCAACTATATACCAAAGACATACACCAATATAACCATCAAGATTTATATAACAATTCATCACTCTATCCATAAACCCTTACATCAAAACATGTGCCACAACCTCATTGTTATGTAGCCTCAAGCTAAACCAATAACTTCAGCAACACATCACAACCAAAAGACCAATACCCATATGCCAAATACCAATTGTATCCCTCAACAAATCTGATATATGCAGCAATATTGAACATCCAATACCATCTCAAGAGCTAAACCCTAGCTCACAAAATGTACCTCAAATAAGATGTGCCATATCTCTCATAAATAGACCCCAACCATGTTGTTGCCGCGATGTTTTTGCCGCACTTTTTCTGTCACGATTTTTCTGCCGCGATTTTTCTTCCGCACTTCTTATGCTGCAATTTTTCTGTCGCATTTTTTCTGCCGCAATTTTCCTACTGCACTTTTTTTGTCGCACTTTTCTTGCCACACTTTTTCTGCCACACTTTTTTTGCCACATTTTTCTTGCCACACTTTTTCTTCCGCACTTTTCCTGCCGCACTTTTTCTGTCGCACTTTTCTCTATCAATATTACCTACCCAAATAACCTTTCACAAAATAGATATTCAATGATATTCAATAGGTTCAAGTGTGATTAAATGAGAGAGCCTTGCCTCTTATTTATACTTTCATGTAGCATCCCACTTTCCTTATTTTAGGGAGTTCTCCATTAAATTTATTATTTAAATAATTTCTTTTGCAAACACTTTGGCTACTTTCACCTTTTGGGGCTTCTAGATGACTCATGAGGGTTCTCCAACTTCACATGGTCATAACTCTCTAAACGCGAGGAGTTATGTGACGTTCCACATACCATCGGAAATGGCATGACATGTACTATCCATCTAGAACAGTCTTACCTGCAAATATACCAAAACGCATACCATTATCCATCAAACAAACTTGGGTCCATTACCCAAACCTTTGTGCTATCAGACTTTCTTCAAGGGTTGACATCAATGACAACCAACCCAATTAATAAAAAATGTTATCCCTGATAGAACCTAAGTCATTTAAAGAAGCCAGCAAAAGTAAATATAGGATAAAAGTAATGAATGAAGAACTAGACCAGATAGAGAAAAACCAGACTTGGGAACTAGTTCCAAGACCCAAGGACAAGAATGTGGTAGGAACCAAGTGGATTTTCAAGAACAAACTAAATGAAAATTGGGAGATTATAAAGAACAAAGCCAAATTAGTTTTCAAATGATATTCCCAAGTAGAAGGTATTGATTTTGAAGATACTTTTTCTCTAGTAGCAAAACTTGAGGCCATTAGAATGTTCCTGGCATTTGCATGCTTCGAAAATTTCAAAATCTATCAGATGGATGTCAAGTCAACATTCCTTAATGGAACACTAGAAGAAGAATTCTATGTTGAGAAACCAAAAGGATTCATGTTAACAGAAAATCAATACTATGTGTTCAAGCTAAAAAATGCCTTGTATGGTCTTAAACAAGCCCCCAGAGCATCGTTCTCAAGGCTTGATCAGTACCTCCAAAAACAAGTATATAAGAGAGGGACTACACAGAATCTAGAGCCTACACAGAAGAATCTTGTGTGAAGGATTATGGAAATCTAATCGTCCATTCACATTTACGGAGTAATCGCAACCACCAGATCAGTTAGAACCATTTATCAAAGCCAAGTGGAAGGATAACGTAAGTTTCGGGACATTGGAGATAAGGCAAAGGAATGAAGTCACAAAATTATGCCAATCGTTAGATCAAGGAGGGACTTCAGATGAATTCTTGACCATTTGATCGAGTTTAGTGGAAGGATAGTGTAAGCCACAAATGTCTCAGATTAAACGAACTACCATTAACCGTTGATTTGGAGTGAAAATATTGGAACCATTAGATCACATTAAAAGAAAGGAGACAGTCAACTCTGGCGTTGAACACTCC
>SNQJ01S0246315.1:0-13008 GCA_010110895.2 Picea sitchensis
ACCTGAAAGAGAAGAATGAGAGAGATGCAACGGATATCTCTAAGATGGACAGGGTGGACATGGCTCAAGTTGACCAACACTTAATTCAACCTAGTGCACAACTAAGTGCCCTTGATATCGTTGATGCACAGATGGGAGATAAGATGCCGCAGTTGGCCCGAGAATGCTATTTCACCGAGGCCAGCTATCAACCAGAACCCTCGCAGCTTTTGTCCCAGTTTGTAGAAAAATGTATCATGTACACCGAATCCGCGCAAAGACAAGCGTTTGGCGCCATTTGAAAATAGAGTAAGAGAAAAGAGAGTAATTTCTCTCTTTTCGGTTGTAACTGAATTGGTGAAACCGTTGAGTTTCTAAACTAATCTGCCAAGTTGTATAAATATACCACAAAAAGAAGAAGAAAAGGCTGGACCTTTTTGGTGTCGATTGTAAGAAAGTTTTTTGCATTTGAAGAAGTTAATATATAAGCAATTTGAAGATTCTCGATTCTGTCCAGACTGTATTATCAAGTTTGCTTCCTTTGTACTTCATGTTTCATTTCATTTCATTCGTTCATAATTGATGTGCTTTGTTATGCTTTAGCACGACCACTACTATAACAAAGGAATTCTGGTTTTCTGTATTTGTTTATTGTCCTTCCTCTGCACCAGCTATCAGTGGGTGTAAGACCAATTTACATTTTCAGAACTCTATGTTTATTCTTCGCTATATCAGTTATTTTCTTACTAACTTCCTCTTCTGTGTATATGTAATTTTTTTTTGACAGGAATCTTGCATTGTATACAGCTGAATGTTTCTCTTTCACACCACGCCTTTATATTAAATCATAATACAGTTACGGGAAAGGGCGTTCAAATCGCCTTTCTGTTTTGTTCCTTAAATGTAAAATTCTCTTTTACTCGACTCAATTGAGACAACATTTAATAAATTTTAAACCCGTTCACATTCTTATTATTCATCCATGACTGTCCCTGCAGCGACACAACCTAATATCGAACCCGGACTATCTAACCAAACACATATCTCTTTAAATATTTTCGATACAATCCTTAAAACTGCAAATAACCGGGAAGAACTCGAGCGTTCATGGGCAGCCATTGAACAAGATATAACTGCTCAGGAGCAGTTGGAAGCTAGACGACGAGAACGTAGAAATCTGCCCTAGTTTCCCATACCGAAGGTTGACATTTTTCCTTTGCCCATCTTTCACCTACTTTCGGATGCCTTGACACTGTACATTTAAGCCTTAGTACAGACTCAGGAACAACATCTTTCTAGCGTCGTTGCCGGGGAGCGAAGTTACGATATATTTTCCCTGGGAAAACGACATTTATTTCGTTGAAAGTGTTACTCCTTGATACTGAACATAGAGTACACACATTTTTAAGGCTTTTTAAATCTTTCACTTGGCTACTCCACTAAAATGAAAACTAGCTTCTGGTAGAAAGAGTACCAGACAAAACCCAGATGTTAAGCTGATTACACCTGTTGCTGATCCTGAAAAACTTTTAAAAACAAAAAACCAACTTTCCAAGGCTAAGTGCCATTCAGAACCTTATACTAAAGATCTGACATCAAACTGCTTTGAAGTTAGGAGTGAGATTCATACATATTCCCCATCCGTACACAAGGGAAAAGGTCCTCAAGAAAGTTTGTTGACTGTTGACATACCAACTTTTCTTCAACAGAATTTCCCAGTCTCGCCTGATTCCAAACAGTGTGTTACACACCCAAACCGATGGCAGCTGCTGGAGGAGGTGGTGGAGGTCAAGGGCATGTCCCTCCTCCTAGAATATTCGCAAAGGTAGCAACAAGATACGCTCCCCTGGTTTTGCCCGTCCCCCTCCATGATTTGCCTGAAAATTACATCAAAAATCTTCCTAGGTTCACTGGGGAGGGAGATCTAACTGCAACAGAGCATATAAATTTCTTCGATCAATTCGCAGACATATGTGGTATCGAGCATGAAGATGTCTACTCGAGACTCCTTGTCCAGACCTTTGAAGGATCGGTCCGAACTTGGTTTCAGAGCCTACCCGCAGCTTCTATCCCATCATATGATGCTTTGGAAGATGCTTTCCTAAGACAATGGGGAGAGAGAAAAGATCACTTATATTATCTTACCGAGTTTGGGTCCCTAAAGAAAAAGAACTCAGAAACAGTTATGGAATTTATTCTGAGATTCAACAAACTGTATCATAAGATTCCAGCCACAGTTAAACCCTCTGAACCCTCAGCCAAGGTAACCTTCACGGGAGCTTTCGAGCCAGATTTTTCCCTACTTCTGCGAGAAAGAAGAGGAGCCACCTTGAATAGAATGCAAGACGATGCTGTCGAAATCGAATCTAATATGATGGCATCAGGAAAATTAAAAGCCAAAGTAGAAACAGTCAACCGCGAGAATAGACGCTATAGGGAACCAGCGGGTCCTTCGGGCTCAAATAGATACCCTGATGACAGAGTAGAGGATATGGCCCGAGTAATTAAAGAATTGTCCAATAAAATCTCTAGGATGGAGTTGGAACAAGCTAAAGCAGATTCTTCTACTAAAAAAGACTTCAGGAGAAACCCGAATCCCCCAAATCAACACAAACAGATTAAAAACGAAGATCAAAAAATACAAGCGCCATTAAAGAACGAAAATTTTATAGGCGCAAATGACTTCCAAGATTTCAGAGATTCGGAAGATGAAGTCGCGAATTTCGGTGACGATTGTTTGCAGCCATATCTCACTCGGGAAGATTATGAGAAATCTTTGAAACCCCCACAACCGTCTAATGAAGATGAAGAAGGTGATCACACTGATCCTTGTGTATCCCAACCAGAAACAGAGATGATAATGGCCGAGGTTCAACCAAAGTATAATCTAAGATCTAAGAGTAAGCCTACCTCAACGAATCAACCTAAGAAAATCCTTCAAAAGGGTCAAGTTTATGAACCTCCTCTGGAAGAGACCTTGTTACCCAGTAAGAAAACCAAGGTAACAAACACTCAAGAGCCCGAGGTGAAAAAAGTTGAAACTCGAACACAAGAAACTGAACCGGTAGATAAAGTTACGTCTTCAACTAAGGTCACGAGTGATAAAGCGATTCAGACAAGTAAGTCGGAAAGAAAAAATGTGGAAGTCTCAACCAAAGAAACAGAAAAGGTAAATACATCTTTCAGTCTTGAAAATGAGTTAAACAAAATTAAAATTCTGATTCCTTTGGTAGAATTAGCAAAAAATCCTACTTATCGCAAGCAGATTTGCCAAAGCGATGGGTGTCTACGATCTAGAGGGTCAATCTGATGTTATCCGAGAAAGTTAGTCTGATGTTATCAATCTAGAAGATGATAGACCTAACATCACCTTTGGTCCTCATTTTGAAGGGTCCAAAGACAACGTCGCTCCCTTTTATATCACCCTGAATATACATGATTAGTTGTTACATAATTGTATGTTAGACTCCGGGGCTTCTCATAATGTTATGCCCAAAATTATAATGGAGAAGCTGGGTCTACAGATTACAAGACCTTATGGGAATCTGTACTCTTTTGATTCAAGAAAGGTTAAATGCTTGGGAATGATAAAAGATCTGGTGGTTACCCTGGCACAGGTCCCTGTTAAGAGTATCCTGATGGATGTGGTTATCGCCAATATTCCCCCTAAATATGGTATGTTATTATCCAGGTCATGGGGAGCCAAATTGGGGGGTTCTCTTCAGTTAGACATGTCTTATGCCATGATCCCTGTATTCGGTGGTCAATTCACTCGTTTGTACAGAGAAACAAGATTAGCATATACAGTCAGTGACCCCCAAAACCCACACAACTTCCCCATTTACGTTGCAGATCAAGATCTGGGAAACTGCATTTTGTCTTTTGATGATGGATTTGATGAAGGTCCTGAGGAGCTTGATATGAAGCAAGAAGAATTAATCCCTTTGACAGAAGAGCTGTGCAATAATGGTGTATGGAAAATGTACTTCGATGGCGCTTCGTCTTCTGAAGGAGCTGGTGCTGGGATACTTTTGGTAGCACCCGAAGGTAAGTTCATGGTTCCTTTCTCTTATCGTTTGCAGTGGGAAATAGATTACACCAATAATGTATGCGAATATGAGGCATTGATCTTAGGATTAGAGGCTGCGAAGAAGTTGAATATAAAAAACTTGGAGGTATACGGCGACGCGGAATTGATAGTAAGACAAATAAACCGACAATACCTAGCCAAGCATCCGAGACTAAGAACTTACAGAAATTGTGCTTGGGATTTGATGGAAAAAAATTTCTCATCTGTAAAGGTCCATTTTATTCCTCGCGCAGAGAAACTGCATGCCGATGCCTTGGCCAAGGCAGCTTCAACCTTTTCTCCACCCACGACTGTCAAACTAAAATATCACATTGAAATCAGATACAAACCTTCGATCCAGACAATATCCGACACTGGCAGGTCTTCGAAGATGACGAACAAATCAAGAAATTTCTTACAGCTGTAGGGGAGTTCTCTGAAACTCATCCAGACCAAGAGAATCAAAACGTCTCGATGTGGATTATGCAAGAAGGAGAAGATCCTGAAACCTTCCGAGAAAAAATAGCGGACCATCGTATGCTGGTCCTTAAAAACAACCAAATTCCGAAAGGCTTAATTCCGCTAGAAAGACTTTTCGATCAGAATGACGTACCCGTGAAATCCACTTTGCAGCCCCAACCAGAAGAAGTGGAGGACTGCGATATAGGAACTGAGAAAGAATCCAGGATAGTGAAGATATCTAAGTTCCTTCCTCCCAAAGTAAAAGTCCAGTACAGAGACCTACTCACACAGTATAAAGATGTCTTCACCTGGTCCTATGACGAGCTTAGAACATATGATACTTCCATAATTGAGCACAAAATACCCTTGAAGCCCAGGGTCAAGCCGTTTAGGCAAAAGCTTAGGCAAATTAACCCCATTTTGTTTCCCGTAATTGAAAAGGAAGTTAAAAATCTTTTAGATGCGAAAATTATTGTACCTCTGAGGTACTCGAACTGGGTGGCAAATTTGGCCCCTGTCAGAAAAAAGAACGGAGAAATCAGACTATGTGTGGATTTCCAAAACTTGAATAAGTCTTCTCTAAAGGATAATTATCCACTCCCCAAAATGGACCACGTCCTAGAAAAGGTAGTCGGATCCAATCAAATGTCTATGATAGATGGATTCTCTGGATATAACCAAATCGCCATGAATGAGCTAGACAGAGAAAAAACTGCTTTCACCACACCATGGGGTACATTCATGTATGACAAAATGCCGTTTGGTTTGATGAATGCAGGTGCCACATTCCAGCGTGCTATGGACATCGCTTTCGTAGGAGAAAGAGACAAGTTCGTAGTCATCTACCTTGACGATTTGACGGTTTTCTCTAAAACCGATGAAGAACATTTGGTCCATCTAAAGCAGACTTTCAAATAATGCCGCAGGTATGGTCTGTCCTTGAACCCAAAGAAATCACATTTCGCTATGCGTGAAGGTAAGCTTCTCAGACATATCATATCTAAATATGGGATCAGGATTGATCCTAAGAGGATTGAAGCAATAGAAACCATAAATATCCCCAGAAACGTAAAAGAAATTCAATCTTTCTTAGGTACTATAAATTTTTTACGAAGGTTCATTCCTAATTTTGCTGAGATTGTCAAACTGATCATAGGGATGCTGAAGAAAGATAGTAGAGTAAATTGGACGACTGAGGCTAAAGCATCGTTCGCACACATTAAAAAGGTCATCAGCAAGGCACCTGTGTTAGCAAGCCCAGACTACTTGAAATATTTCCTCATCTTCTTGTTTGCTTCCGAGCATACTATCGCTGCAGTACTCCTACAAAAAGATGACAAAGGCTTCGAACGGCCGATCGTGTTTTTTAGCAACAGCCTTAGAGACGTCGAATTAAAGTATGACATAATAGAAAAATAGGCGTATGCAATGGTGAAAGCGCTAAAAGCATTCAGAACCTATGTATTGCATTCAAAAATTATAGCGTACGTGCCAACCAGTGCTGTGAAAGATATATTGGTACAGCCTGATAATGACAGAAAACGAGGGCGCTGGCTCGCTAAAATACAAGAATTCGATCTGGAAGTCAAGCCGACTAAATTGATAAAGGGGCAGGGCCTGGCCAAACTCTTGGCCGAGTCGAATCTTAGAGCTCTTGATATTAATTGCCTCCAAGGGGAAGACGAATATGCACACCTGCACGAGCCGGGTGACTAGACAGTTTTAAGCAAGGTCGAAGAAAAGTTCATGTCGTCAACCTGGTATAAAGATATAGTGTTCTACTTGTTGAACCTGAAATGTCCAGATGGGCTATCATCAGCCAAATGCAGAAATTTAAAACTCCACGCGGTAAAATATTGCATCGCCGAAAACCAGCTCTACTGGAAGGATCTGCTCGGGTTCCTACTAATCTGTTTGGTTGAATCGGAAACACCACGGGTTATAGAGGAATTTCATGAAGGGGTCTGTGGAGGACACCATGCATGGAGAGCCACAACCTATAATATTTTGAGGGCCAGATACTATTGGCCGAAACTATTTTCGGACGTCAATGCCAAAGTGCGTGCCTACAACCCATGTCAACTTTTCGCTGGTAAACAGAAACTCCCTGCACTACCACTTGTTCCAGTCAAAACTGAAGCTCCATTTCAACAATGGGGTCTAGACTTTATAGGGGAAATTAATCCCCATTCCAGTGCTCAGCATAAGTGGATCTTAACAGCCACAGATTATTTTACAAAGTGGGTGGAAGCCATTCCAACCAAAAGGGCGACAGATTCGGTGGTGATCGACTTCTTGGAAGATAACATCTTGTCAAGATTCGAGTGTCCCCGAAAGATTGTTACTGACAATGCCCAGGCCTTCAAGTCCATGGCTATGATCAGCTTCTGTCAGAAGTACAATATCGTTCTTGGCCATTCCACTGCTTATTACCCCCAGGGAAATGTATTGGCCGAATCATCAAACAAGAGCCTGGTAAACATAATAAAGAAAGTACTGGATGAAAATAAAAGGTCCTGGCATGTGCACTTGAAGTACGCATTGTGGGCAAATCGCATCAGCACTAAAAGGTCTATCAGCATTTCGCCGTTTCAAATGGTCTATGGCACCGATGCAGTTCTACCTATAAATTTAGCGTTGCCAGTAATGAAGTTATGGCAGGATCAGAATGAAGAACCCAATCATGTAACCAGAAGGATTAACCAGCTAATCGAGGCTCAACAACATAGAGTGGAGGTTGATGAAAAGATGCAGAAGTATCAAGATGATATGAAAGCATTGTTTAACCTCAAGGAAAAGGACATAGAATTCCTCCCAGGTGACTTAGTTTTAAGATGGGATGCGAGAAGAGAGGAGGCCGCGAAACATGGCAAGTTTGACCACATTTGGTTTGGACCATTCAGGGTCTCTGCTCCAGAAGGAAAAAATTCCTTTCTTCTGGAAAATTTAGATGGAGAAGTTCTCAGCGCCCCTGTCAACGGGCGATATCTGAAGCATTATATGACATAACAGTTGTATATACCAAAAAAAAAAAAAATGTTTTGTAAATAAATAAATTTCATGTTTTGTGCATACTAATATTTTCATTTGAATATTTACTTTTCATTTTTGGTTTTTGTCCCTAAACTCTTGACACATTTCTAATAAAATTCGTTTTTGATTTTCCAGGATCCCAACTGCAGACGAAATTAACAGGAAAAGTAATTTGCAGGTCGGTGTCAGAAATAGAGCGGCATTAAAACAGGTGATATCCAAAAAGTATTTTCATAGTGCACAAAGAAAATGAAAAGAAAAGATAAAGGTGAGCTTTCGAAAAACACAAGTTATAAAAGACTGTTTCAAGTAAACCAAGGTAACATTTTTAAAATTGTTGTATGGGCTAAAACGTTAGATAGCATGGATTGTTGTTGTTTAGATAATCTTCGAGTTGAAGTGATTTGAATGAATACATTAAATCTGAGAACAACAAGTCAGAATATCTGTCCCTAAAGTTACCCATAAAAGGCAGTTTTGGACTGTTTTGACCTTTTGTATTTTAAATCGCTGCCTTAAATCCTGTCCATCTCTGGGTCTAACTTTGAGAAAAACATTATCTTTCTGAGTCATTGTGAAGAGATTTAAGCTTTCATTTTAAACCTTGGGGGGTTTCGAAATAGATCTTTATTGGAAAGCTGGTCTTCACAACTACTTGTTTTCCTGCTAAACGGAGGAGTGTTTAGAGTGATCTTAACTTTCCTAGGCCTTTTAACAGCTTCGAAAGAATCAAAGATTGCTCGAATAGGATTCCCTTAAGAAATCATTTTTTCCCCTGTCTCCCTAAGAACGAAGGTATTGTGAGGGTCAAGGGAAGCTTGGTACCGAGTAATCAAAATAAGTTGACAGACCTCTGATGCTAAATATTACACTGATATCAGCCCTGATACACACTGATTGCCCCCATCTTCATGCTCAAAAAGTAAATTATAAGACAGGTGGTGAAAGGAAATTCAAAAATGATTGCCCCCACCTAGTCCAGGGAGACGATGGAAGGAAATTCAGAAATGATTGCCCTCGTCTCAGCATTTAAATGCATAAATATTTTCCGAAGTGGTGAAAGGAAATTCAGTGAAAGGGGTCAGACAACTTCACCGGGGTACTGAACAGGCTCGCTGGCAGTGAAGCAATGTCTGAGATATCGGTAAGGCTGTTATACACGGATATCACTCTACTTTGGTAACCAATGCTTCCTAAAAACCTAATCAACACCCCAAATTCAGACGGGCTTCCCGATTTAAAAATATGTAATCTCATTCTTTGGATGCAAGCTAAGAATCACAAGATCTGTTAAATCTCCTAGGGACGTTTCGACTGTCCTGAAACGTACCCAAAGTTAGTAGTGGGAAAGGGAAAATTGTGAAAGGGACTACAACTGTGTTTGGAAAGAGTATCTGATTTTGAAAAAACTTCTCAAGGTAAAAACTAAGTCTTTACCCCCTTCAATCCTTTTTCCTTGGTTTTCTCCGCATGTTTGAGCTTCTGACTCCATTTACCCAATGTTGGCACCTGGTCTACTGTTCTTCCCACCTCATAGGGAGACGTGATCCCTAGTTGGAGCCTATGTTGGAGCCACCATTAATCTATCATAACCCTTCACAATTTTCGGTCTTTGATACTTGAAATCTAAAGATGGCCTTTTGATTTTTCCCCCCACCAGAACTTCGAAAAAATTCTTACAACTTTGTCGAATAAGCAGCCATGCTTTTTCTGCCTTTAAAAAAACTCCGCTTTTGTGATAAGTTCGATATTTTTGCTTTATTTTGGGATCTTGCAAGTCGGATACTTTAATCCTTGAGTTCATACGTCCCGAGTCACGAAACGGCGAAATCGTTTTCATTTTTCGCCCGAAGCATTAACTAGGGTAAAATCTTTTAACTTTTGATTTGACGTTGTCGGGGTTTCACGCCTCAGCGTTCGTCAAACCCAATTTTTCTTTTTCACAGTCCCAAGAGCCGAGAACGCGAGGTACTTGTGAGTTAACCCTGGTCAAATATTAAAGGAAAAAAACTAACTATGGTTAAAGTGGTTCTCGGCGCTATCTTTTCGAAAATCATGGTGTTTAAAACTCCGACTCACGAAACCGGGATGTGATTATAGTATGATTAATTAATCACCTAATCAAAATTTTTCTTAATCTTAATCAAGTCTTAATTATCGCTATCTCGCAGTTTCGTGACTCGGCATACTAATCTTCCAAAATTCTATCTTCGAAGTTCCGAGTCGTGATACGACGATTAAAACAATTATGAAATTAATCATGCCTGAAATCACGATTATCGTTAATTAAGCCAAATCGGCACTCGCAGTCTCGCGAGTTAAAGACTCAAATTGTTGAAAGGAAATCCACGATGCAACGATAAGAGAGAAAATGGTTAACATTGCTATGTTTGAATATTTTAAAATAAACAAGATATGTCCCGCGCATCGAGGCTTGCACATTTCTCGAGGTAACGTTTTTCTCTCCATACTTCGACTGACTGGTGAGCCGCTAAACATTAATGACATTAATGGTAAATTAGGGTGAATCCACAAAAAATAAGATCGGATTTTACGAAGTAAGTTTGTTTCTAATTGCGATTTGACAGACTTATTTCAAAAGTACAGAATTTTCAAATATATGCAGGATTTATGTTTCATTATTCATTTTCATAAGCATGCAGAGCTCGTCATTTTCCAAGTAAGCTAATTTCTGCATGTATATGCAGGTTTATCGCAGAAGAGCGAAAACGCAAGCTTCAGCTATGGCTCCACAGAAAGCAGCAAAGGCTAGCATCGAGGATGCAAGGCAAGGTACAGATACTGTTTCCGACACTTCACCTCGGAGTGGCAGTTCGGTACCTAGATGGTTGTTTGTTTTAGATATTCTACAAACTGAGTTGGTAAATTATTCAGATTTCGATGAAAACGACAACGTGAAGGACGACCTGAACACTAAATACAAGATAATGGTTCAATCTGGAATGCACAGGGTAGCAACCAGGCCACAGTTGCTTCCATATTATGATATGATCCGATGGGCGTTGGATCATGTAGATTTACCCACCAGAACCATCATAAACGACCAGCGGGTCACGGTCGGGACTTTTAGACCGGAGCACATCCAAAGTATGTATAAGCTCCCGACAACATCTGAATACACATATGATACTTAATTCCTGGAGAGTTTCAAACAGAAGGATTGCATTGAATATGAGAAAACCATGCCGAGTTTGATTAAAGATTGGGTTTCGCACACTGCAAAGTTCAGAGCAAATGACAAGGGCATATATTCTATCGATTCTTTGGAGCCACAGTATAAATATGTGGCCATCATGACCTGTCGTCTTTCTGGGCGAGAGGACACATCGCATTTTTACATCTCTTGGGTGCCTCTCATATTTCGGGTCACTGAAGGTTGCTCATTCAACTGGGCGAAGATGCTCTCAGACAACTTGTTCAACCGGGTCACTGAGTATCGGGAGCAGAAGGCAAACATGAGACCATCCTCATTTTTCATGTCTGCGTATATCATGGACGCGGTATGTAGCATGACTCCTTTCCCTTTGATGAATTGGGCTTGGAATCCAACCCAAGAGAAACCTATACATGAATATCACGACAAGCTGTGGGAGAACAAGGCAGACAAATTCATTTATGAAATTTTCAACTGGGTGATGGTGCCCCTGCACATTGCCATTTTTGGTCTTTCGCCACCTTGGATCTTGGACAACATCGCTACAAATCTGAGTGGTATAGCAGACTGGTACGTAGAAGCAGAGTTTTCCTACTTTAGAGTCTTCGGAGCTGCTGTTCCCCCTCTTGTACTACCACTGTTCATCCCCGACAAGCTTGCTTGTCGCGAGATTGCCCGACAAATAGTGATTGGCGGGGTAAGTAAAGAGCTCAAAGAATCTTCGAAGAAGGTATGGTCGTTTTTCCCTATTCGGCTTAATTCTTATTCTTTATTGGATTTCGAGCATGCAAAAGCTGAGGTTGCAGCCCTGGAAGACTTGAGTTTAGCCTCCATTGAATATAAAAAACATGATCCTCATAAAATTGTAAGTAATCATTTAGCTAACTGTGGGCTGAAGAGGTTTGAACATGAGTGTTCACCCTCGGATGACATTTTCCGAGGGATGAGATCTTATGGGGAAGTGTTAGTTCGGATCCGATCTTTAACACCCGAAGACATGGCCTCTGTATTAAGCTTTTAGGAAACTAGACGAAGATGTCTCCCCATTGTGTTGGGAGGTTTGGCCATTGCCGAGACAAAACAGAAGGATGCTGAAGATTCTACCGAGGCAAGGTCTATCCCTGGACAACAGCAGGAAGGAGAGCAAACAAGTAATCCTGAAACAAAAGAGAAAACTCCAGACCCTCCAAGCAAACAGATTTCAGAGGCTGAGGAAAAAACTCAAGACCCACCGAAGAAGCAAATATCAGAGATTGAAAAAGAAACTCCAAATGCTCCAAAGGAGCAGAACCCTGTCGATACTCCGAAGGAATCGACAAAGCAAATAGGAAAGCCCATCACCTCGGTCACACCCTTGCAGTCGACACAGGAAAATGTTAGCGAGGGATGGATATTTGATGAAGAGATGAGGCCAATCAGAGTAGAAGAACTTCCTCCAAACGAGTTCTTCTTCGACAAAAAGAGAAAAGTTGTATTAAAACAAGAATTTTATCAAGAGGGAGAGTCCACTGCTAAGAAATACAAAATCATGACAGATGGCAAGAACAAGAAAAGTGACCAGCTTGCTACTGAAATCGCTAGAACACTTGGGGCCTACGCTTCGACGAATCAATTCTCGGTTGGGCAGATGAATAACCAAATTAAAAGAAAAAATCGCCTCATCAAGATCCTCGAAGCCAGATTGGCTACAGCCACAGAGAATGCTAAAAGCCAGGCCAACATGGAGATGGAACAGGCTAGATCAGCTGATAAAAATGAAATAGAAATGCTCAAAGTTAAGCTGGAGCAAGCGCATTCAGTGATCCGAGACGGTCGGGTGCAGGCTGGTCAGCAGAGAACTATGATTGTAGAGTTACAGGCTCAGGTGGAGACCGCTGAAAACAGGATGATCGATGTCGAGGGGTTTAAATCCCGAGCGATCGATATTCGGAGCAGGATCTCTTCTGTACAACAGAATCTGCTAGACAAAGTGGGAGTGATTAGAGAAGATTGCCTGTTGATGCATCGGATTTTCGAAAATCTGACTGGAAAAGAAAGGAATGCAGAAGCCGCCTGGGTCGCTTTTCAAGAGGCAGTGATAGCTACTAACAACAGATTTTCAGCAGGTTCTCCAGGACTCACCATCGCTGAACAAACTAGAGGTAACATTCTGTTAAAGGATTGGGAACATAATATTACCTTAAGCAAGGAACAGGTTCAAAAAGTAACCAATTCATTAGAAGAAGCCTTCAATGCTATAGATGGTGAGCTTTTAGGTATGGAGAGTGGAGGTGATTCAGAAACGTTAAGG
>SNQJ01S0246316.1:0-13134 GCA_010110895.2 Picea sitchensis
TAGACCTTTAAAATTTTAGTTTTTAGCGCATGGCCGAAATGAAATGTTGTGAAATCGAGTGCTTGCAATGTGTCAATTAAACCATCAATAACATAGCATAATGTAAAGGAAATGTAGCACAATGTTATACCATCAATATATCATCACATGAAAGGAACGTTGCAAGATGTTAAACCATTAATCCATGAACCATTCACATGTAACTGTAAGTAAGAGATGAAGCGTGGGCACTTGAAAGATGTAAACCGTGAGTGTATATGTCTTGGACCATAAAATGAAATAACTTGAGCGTAGAGATAATTAGAGTGTAAGATGTTTAGCCCATAAACATAAGACACATGTAAAACATGTATAAAATGAAGAGCTGAAAATGTAAATGCTTAAACCATGAACTAAGACGTGAGCATCAAAGAAGTAAGTGCTTAACCATGAACAAGGACGTGAACTCTAAGATATCCATCATATCAACATTATTCCATCCATTATACCATAACATGTGCTTGCAAAAAAGGAAGTAGGACGAATTGCTAAGGTGTTAACCAAAATAAAAATGAGAGACTAACCATTCATCCGCATACGTTAGGCTAAGCTTACGAAAATGAAAGTGCTTGAAAATATAGGAAACTTAGTAATGAATTGAAACTTAAACCATTTCACATATCACATGCATATAAGATTCTGAAATAGCATAATGAAAAGATGAGCTATAGCATTTGAAATTGCATCTAAGTCACTAAACCATTCACCATTAGAGCATGAGCATATGAACATGAACCATGAACCAAGACGTGAGCATCAAAGAAGTAAGTGCTAAACCATGAACAAGGACGTGAACTCTAAGATATCCATCATATCAACATTATTCCATCCATTATACCATAACATGTGCTTGCAAAAAAGGAAGTAGGACGAATTGCTAAGGTGTTAACCCAAAATAAAAAAAATGAGAGGACTAACCATTCATCCAAGATATCGCTAGCTAAGCTAACGAAAATGAAAGTGCTTGAAAATATAGGAAACTTAGTAATGAATTGAAACTTAAACCATTTCACATATCACATGCATATAAGACTTGAAATAGCATAATGAAAAGATGAGCTATAGAATTTGAAATTGCATCTAAGTCACTAAACCATTAATTACTGTGAGCATGAGCATATAAAATGAAGTACTTAAAGGAAATGAAACTTGCAAATGATGACTACCAGAGATATTCTAAACTAGATAACATAGTAAATCATCACATGTTAATTTCCTTAAGCCAAGGCGATTTTTGGGATGACTCCCTCAAGGTGCCGACAATATAAACAATAGAAATAAGTTAGAAAATCCTCGACTTCTAAGCTAAGGTACATTTTGGGGATGACTCTAAGTGTTTCTAAATATGAAATATAAAACCCAATCAAAAATAAATTTCCTTTAGGCCAAGGCAATTTTGGGGATGACTCCCCCAAGGTTCCGACAAGTTATATTAATACTATTGAGATAATCAAGACAGAGCAGTGGCATCTAAATTTCCATGTCCCCTAGGAGGACTAGGATGTGCTCCCGGCCGCATCGGCTGCATAAACTATCTCAGCAGTATTAATAATTTAAAAACATAAAAATGAAAGAATGACTTGAAATGAAATAACAAATCAAGCTAAGACGATTATGGGGGGTTGGCTAGACCAAGCACACCCCAAGGTGCTCCTGCAATATATTATCTCACAAATGTATAGAAGTTTATCAACAAAATAGCTTGAAATATACAAATATACACTAGGAAAGGGTTAGGTACCTACCTAATCTAAGATATGTCTTGTTTGAGGTTTGTGTGACTTAATTTAAGCCAAGCTTTCCCTTGTTGTCGTAAGTTTCTCAGAAAACCAGCAAGCTTTAAAGTTTTGGTCGGAATGCAAATAAAACACAATAATAAAGCAAAGAAATTTTCTCAGCTCTTACACGTAAAATTCCTACATAAAAATCTGCAAGTGAAATGTAATATTATTGACCTATCTAAGAGGGTTAAATGGTTGGAAATAAATATGGAAATAAGTAAAACAACATGGAAAATAGAGATGCTTTGGAGTGAGAGCGGGCTAAGGGTATTCCTCTTCGATGCTATCCCAATAGTCCTTTGGAGATCACCTGCAAAACTCAAGAAAAATAGTGAAGCATGGAAATGGATAGTTATATTGAAATAAGCCTAGAACGAAATACTTGCAAATCCTAAGCTATCCAATATGAACATAAACTAACAAGAATACTCTTCATAATCACTTAATTCAGTAGTAGAATAATTTTACCAAAGATCTACTTGTTACAACACAACCAAACTAGAAAATACAAGTCACCTCATGAAGAAGAAACAAGAATACTTCTTCAATCTCTTCCAAAACTCTCCAAAGCTTTATTATTCCAGGGCCCGAGAGAGTATTGGAGAAATACTTCTTCCAAAACTCTCAAGAGCAATGAGCTGAGTGGCTTGGTAAGTAAGAGCAAGAAGGTGGAATGAAATTTCACAGAGTAACAAGAGGCTCAAAGAATGGTGAAGAAAATGATGAGGAGGGGTTCTACTGAGTACCTTTAGAGTGTGTGAGGGATTGAAATGCATGCCAAGGTTGGTTCTCAACCAAGAGGATCTCTAAGAAGGGGGCTCCCTCCTTAGGGTTTTAGCCATGGATCAATGACATGGATGGACGTGGGCCCTCAAAGGGTGAGATGAATGGCTAGGGGCGACCTCCTGAGAGGGGCCCCTCAACACAAGTGAAAACTCAAATGAGTGGATCATGAGGAGAGGGGGCATGAGTTTTATGGAGGGGGCGGAGCTAGGATAGAGGGGCGCCACATGTGAGAGGAGGTGGAGCGTGGGGCCATGGGAAATGGGATAGGTGGAGGCTTAGGAAGGGCGCAACTCATATATGAGGGGCCCACACAAGGTATTAAGCTCTAAAACTAAGGCCTAGTAAAGGGGTCGTTTCTTCCCCTTAGGGCATGTAAGTAAATAAGTGATAATGTGTTAAGGGTGTAGATTAAGGTGCTGGGTGGTTAGGATGTATTTGGGTAGGTTAGGGTCTAACTTGCTCATTACCAACTTACCACTCAACTCATAATTAACTAAAAATTACAAAGATTTTGACATTTTACTCATGTCACATTAGCAATTAAAATAGCAATTTTAATTGCTGTTTTGACTGACTCCGACTTTAAGTAGACAAAGACATAGTAAAACTTGTCTGACTGAGTCAAACTTGGTCTATGGGTGTAGGGTAATTATCTCCATTTCTTTGAGCACAAATAATTCTATCAAAATCCCCAAGACCGAGTTTTCAAGTAATATTTGCTCAAAAACCTTTAATTAATTAAATAATTAAAAAAAAAAAAAAAAAAAAAAAAAAAAAATTAATTAATTTTAATTAATTAAAAACCTATCTAGACTGCATTTAAATTCGCTAAACTTTTCTACATCAAGCCCCATTACGGTCATTTGCTAAATATTCCTAAACAAAAGATACCTCAAAGGACGAGACGACTAGGACGCCGTTCACCACTCGGAGGAAATTATTGATACATGGAGGGAAAAACTCAAGGGGAGTCAACCAGGCCCCAGAGTCTGCTAACAACCCGAGGATAAAACCCTCTAAGTGAAAGGAACTCCCTAATGGAAACATCTGGTGGCAATTCTTAATTCCAACTATGATCCATGCACTTATTACATTATTAACTCCACACAAAAGTGGAAATTCCCATTTACAAAATTTTTGTGCTCGAGCATCAAATGCCCAAGTAGAACCACATCGGCCTCGAACATATGTGCATCTCATGATGCAAACTTCATGGCACATGAGCTGACACCTAGTCAATAGGCGGTCAACAAGTTCATCTTCATCTAATTGTCTCCACTGTTTCTAGGTCAAGGTTCTTTGAATTGAGTGGAAACCCTAGAGAAATAGTCTTGAACCGTTTCCCCTTCTCAGATCTTTGTATTCCTTGAGTTGGGTTCGGGGATCCATCTTCCTAGCTGATGTTCTTCCTTCATACATCTCCAAGTTAGGGCATCAAACATCTCTTGTGGAGTATTCTTAGAAGACACTTCTGGAGGATCGAGTGGTATTTAATGGAATTTGCAATTTTTCTTTTGGCCCTAATCATATCCTCTTGTACTTCTCTATCAGGTTCCTATTACTTCCTTTATGAATTTTTGCAAGATCATTCTCTTCAAGAAATGAGTCCAGCTTTTGTAATTTCTAGGGCACGGAATTCCCCCGCCTTTACATCTTTCTCTAACTCTGTCAACAAGCTTGGTGCTTCATGCATTATCTCATCCGGAAGTCAGAAACACTAGAAAAATGAAAAAAAAAGCTCAAAATCAATTCTGAACTTTAATCGAGAGGTGCTACTGGGTTGAGGCCGGTAGCTGTTGGAGCCGAACAAGCCAGAATTCAAAGTTTTGCTCTTGAAACTTGACTCAGCGACTTTGGATTGGAACTGCATCGGGTTCGGTTTCGCACCAAACCAAAACTAGGGTTTGGCTTCCAGAATCACACCTAAAAGGTGCTTCGTCGCTAAAAGATGCTTAGGGTAGGGCGACTTAATGGTTTTCCTTTGCAAGAAATTCCTCTCAATAAAAAGCCACACCCCTTTGTACCTCAACAGTGACGTTTTTAGATACAAAGTGAAAGGTGCTCTATTCACCGCTACTATTAAGTTTTAATTACCAAGTATTAAATTATTTCCAATTTGCTAGAGCAACAACATAAAAGGGATCAATGAAAGAAACACAATCACAAGGTACAACATTTTATCTTGGGAAATTCATGGGGAGAAAACTCAACAAAGCTTCCTCAATAACACAATAGATTGCCAACACAATGCCAAGACTAAGACTAAACACCAAAGATAATCCAAGATCTAGCATGCCTCTTCTCCCCTTCTTGTAACTGCAATTTACCTTCGAAAAGATGCAATACTTGTTGAGTGGACTGAAAGGAGTGAATCAAGCAAGGTACATCCTCACTTGATATAAATACTAGCTGATGGGGGCGTTAGGTTTATGTCTCTTCCCCAAGTAGGGCCTACTTCTTCCAATAGTGGTTAAAACCACTTTATTAAAACCTAGGGGATGACTTTACAAACACCACCATATAAACATGGTTTGATTAATCCACAATAGGGGATTTGGTAAATTACAATTCTCGACATGATCCATCCACAAAAAGGGATTTGATCTATACGATAATAACTCAATTATAATTAGAATATTCCTTGCAGTTACAATATTTAAATAATATTTCAGTTGTTGGACTTGGAGATGTCGCTGGGTGGCGGAAGCCCTAGTGGGTGCTTCTGATGAGTACTCAGATTTGTGGGAGATGTTTTGATGGGTTGTAACTTGTAACCCTAATTTCTTTCGTGACAAGAGTTGATGGATTTACTACATGATAGTTGTTATGGATGTATTTCTAGTAGGTGTGATGCCTAGGAGGATCTATGATAGGTTGTTGATTTTTCCAAGGATTACCAATAGCAGCCTTTCATGTGAGGGGTGCTGATCTACCAAATTGTTGGTTGGCAAGGGATTTCCTCTTTAGTGGTTGAGATGCCTAGGAGATCCCATGATAGGTGGTTGATTTGAAACCCAGCTGGATAATAGCTGTTCCTACTTCATTTAAGGATGGCAATGGATCATTTTCATGCTCTGGAGACACCTAGGAGGATTCTGCTATAGTGGTCAGATTCATTCGGGTAGATGGTAGTGGTCTCACCCCAGATAGGTGGAGGATCTTCACATGGTCGGGTATGTGCATATTTCAAATGGGTGTGATAATTCCAAGAGGACCTTGGTGTGATGGGTTGTTGATTTGTTCTAGTGGATGTCAGTGTTTATAGTGGATTGATGCTTGTGATAGTCATGCTTGACCATTTGATTGTGTGTTGAATTTTGGAGTCTAGGATGGGATGATTCATCTTTTGATATATTGATGATTATTGACAAATCTGTTTTTGTTGAGTTGTAATGGATACCTTGCTCAACTTCAATGATTTTTATAGATGGAGGGAGCTTCTAGTGTTATCCCTCGGGGATAGAATAGGTTGTACATCATGTACTTTTGTGGAAAGATTAATCATGGATATGATAGGTAGTGTGATGCTAAAGCTATTACAGGATCCAGTGATCCCAGACTCCTATGGTGGTGGGATCAATGATTGATTTCGAGGTTGCAGCTATTTGGAGTAGTGATGAGTACTAGGGACATGGATGTTGGATTTTCTTAGATAGAGGGAGTTGACCATGAGAAGGTTGTTTCTTTAGTTGTTGGAGTTTTTTGAGGTGCATGAGAGGGATTCCCATGTTCATATTTGATGATGACTCTTTGTTGTTGTTGCATTTTCCTTGGAGTTTGATATTTTGGGATCAACGAGTTGAGATGTATGCATATTTCATCTTATGCTTTTGATGGATTTGATCTTAATTTGTCTTGATCTTATATGGAAATGTGATTATCTTTGCGAGATGTCTTTAACAACTCTTGATGAGGTGCTAAAAGATTTTAGCTTGTGATGATGACTTTAGGAATGTTGGAGTTTTTGACAGGTTACTGTTGATGTCTAACTTGTTTTGGAATAATTTAAGAGTTCAATAAGAAGTGGTGATCCAGGGTTATGTTCCTTCGGCCACATATGTTGTCGTTTCTTGAGCCAGCTAGCAAAGGGGAAGAGGGGAGAAGTTTGTTTTGATGTGGAAAATCCAAGCTACTCTTGTTGTATTCTTCCTGCACGTTCACCCATCTAGAGTCCGAAAGCATATTGCTTGGAGAGAGAGACACCTTTGAGCAGTGTTTGCTTGGACGTAGAGGTGTGTAGACCTGTCCTTGTGGGCATGACTCTTGCAGAGTAGGTATGATGTTCTATCATGATGGGGGATTATTATTGTAGATTTGTGGAGCATTGGAATTGCACGCTGTAGTTTCAGAGGGATGATGGGGTGTTATAGGTGAAAACACTTTTATCGTAAAGAGGGAGTGTTAGCTTTGGGAAGCACCAAAAGTGTTTTCACTTCTGATAGGAGAGTGCTATCTCCTCAGACCTATTGGTGACTCTTCATGGACATATGGATGGTTAATTCTAGGTGGATGCTTGACCTTTATTAGAATGATGGCATGCATGATTTGCTTAAGTGGTTGTTACCTTGATAGGCATGTTGATTAACCCATTAGGTGCACACTGCACACAATGGGAGAACTTGCCCATCAAGGAGGCACTACCATGAGGAGGAGTGTTTGGACTTGGAGGTAATTTAGTCCTTTGGAGTTTGGGACCATAAAGATATATACCTGAGGTTGGATTAATTTGAATTGAGGACACCAAGGCAGAGCATACTTCATGGAGGCTGGTGATGGACCCAAACATATATGTTGAGGAGGAACATTGGAGCTTTGTGATCACATTGGTACACATGAGAGTAACGTGCTGGACACAAGGAGAGGGCATGTGGCACATAGTTAAAGGAGGAGAGCCTTTCATAAGGACACTTGGACGACAAACCACCATGGAAGAGGGAGCACTAGACTAACAACTTGTTAGAGAGCGCGCACCCATCTTGGAGGTGGGGTGTTGAGCCCAAGATCATGATTTGGAGGGCATTTCACTTTGGGGGCTGGATAAACCATAGTTTGATCCATGTGCATCCTTGTAGCCAGTGTAGAGTGCTCCATGTGGGGTTGCCTTTTGGTTACTTGTATGGTCACATGTCTTTATTTTATGTTAGCCTCCATCACCTCCGTCACTTACTTGTATATATAAAGGAGGAGATAGCTCTTGTATACATTCATCAATTTGTACTCTTCTTTGTACTTGTTTTGGAGACATTAGGTTCATGAGGAAACCCTAGGAATTCAGGACATTAGGGTTCATGAGCAAACCCTAGGAGAAGATAAGGGAAAGAGATACGCCTTCTTGGATGTTCTGGAGAGACTACTCTGGTGTGATGCTAGGGTCATTCTCTTTGTGATGAATTCACTTGTGCTATACTTGCAAACTCCTAGAGAAGAACATGAGCACTTCTATGATGATGATGGTTCTTATGGCACTTGTTGTAGCACTAGGGATCTATCCTAGTAGAAGACATGGAGAGTGGAGCTAACACTTTGCATTGTTTTGGAGCCTTTGTTTTTATGGGATGTAAGGTTAGGGAAAGATCATCAAGTTCTTGTATTCTTGATGATCCATGTTGGAGGAAGGAGTGGATGGAGAAGGAGTTGGAGATGGGATGGACGGATGGATGGAGGAATGGAGAAGGATGGAATGGACGGAGGAATGGATGATGGATGGATGGAATGGATGGATGGAGGACGGAAGGAGGAAGGAAGGAAGGAGGAAAGATGGATGGAATGGAGGAAGGATGGAAGGAAGGAATGGAGGAATGGAAGGAATGGATGGATTGAAAGGACGGATGGAGATGGATGGAAGGAGCCAGATGGATGGATGGAATGGATGGAAGGAAAGGAAAGGACGGACGGATGGACGGAATGGACGGAAGGAAGGATGGAATGGATGGACGGAAATGGATGGATGGAAGGAGGAGAATGGAATGGACGATGGAATGGATGAGGAAAGATGGAAGGAGGAATGGATGGATGGAATGGATGGATGGAAATGGAATGGAGGAATGGAGGAAAGAATGGATGGATGGACGGATGGAAAGGAATGGAATGGAATGGAATGGAAGGAGGACGGAATGGATGGAATGGAATGGATGGACAGGAAGGCAATGGAATGGATGGATGGATGGATGGACAACGGATGGATGGATGGACGGAATGGAGCCGGACGGACCGGCACTTCATAGAATAAGTCATGGTCATTTGACTTGGTCAAACTCTATATTTGACCAAAAGCTCAAACTTGGCATCCTGTCTTGCTGAGAGTACCAGAGATGCGCTAGGCTAGGGCGATCGATTCATTTGGAGATTAGGTCAATTTCTTCACTTAAGGTGCCTCAACGAGAGGATTAGGGTTTCGTGAATCGCACTGCTAGTAACTCCTAGCGACATAAGGCTATGGGTGATCGCCTCGCTAGAAACCCTTGTGGCAATTAACGAAGCCTAATATCCTACGGGCTATGTTTTCCCAGCCAAGTTAGGATCAGAATGAAGGAGGTGTGGGCCTATAACTAGTTAGAATATAATGGATGTGCTCGCTTTAGCATCATACAATATCTCTATTGTCACCCAACCATAGGTCAAGCTAAATTCTCCGAAAGCACTCCGGGTAACTTTGACAGAGAATCACTGAAGCAAACTCTAGGCTAGATAGAAGCCAAACAAAGGGTAGTGTACCTTTTCCCAAGGATAGCACACCAACAAGAGTCAAGCCAGATAGTCCAAACCCTAACTAAGAGATAGTCCAAACTCCCGCGCAGTTCGGGCAATCGCAGTTAGCGCATGCGTCGCCCGGCACCTTTGAGATCGCTTGGCTGCACGAGAACCGGCCTCCTCAGATTTATACCTAATTCGCTAATCAGCTAGCTTCCACTTCTCATCTCGTATTTGTCCGCTCAAAGATATATTATTATTTTTGGCCGACTTTTTTCTCTTGGAGGATAATAGCCTAGTATAAATTATATTTTTGAGCCGCCAAGTCTTCTAGGTTATTAGCCAACTCATTAGGGTTTCTTCTGCTTCCCTCGAGTATTCTATCCCTCACAAAGTTTACACGCGGAGGTACACTTCCCCGCAGCCTACCATAATATCAACACCATGGAGGTCTTTATGCTTGTGATGATGCAAGAGGGGAACACTCATTTCTGCTTGAGGAAAACCCTAGGATGGATGTGTAGATTTGGAGGCTAGCACTAGAGTTGTCTCTGCTGCCGTGTGTTCTGTGTACAACATGTATTAGGGTTTGCAAACCTTAAGAAAGACAACCGTGCTAGTGTAGAGAGATTGTGTGACACAAGCTTGTTGTTGAAGCCAAGGAGGATTTGTTGGTGTCAATGCTTGCTTGTTGCAAATCTTTGGTGGTGGCTAGGGTTTTCATGATTTCCTTAGCTAGGGTTTCCTTTGGAGAGCTTGAAAGATTGTACAAATTTTGTGACAAAGCCGTGGTATGCGCTACGTGTACTTCATTCTTATACATACACATGAAGTTTCTACCGGTCCAAAATTGTCTCAATTGCAGATTTGATTTTCAACATTCATTCTCTTCTTGGTTTGGTAATTTCTAGCACTAGTTTGTCATGCTGATTTGATATAAGGAAGGTTGAAATTGTTAAGGATTTAACATTAATATAGAAAATAATAGGGCAGATTTACTGCTGTAAATCTACATTAATTGCAATGATTACAGATTTGATTTTATGCTTGGAAAGTGTGCCGCCACAAAGGATGAAATGGTAGGCATATGTTTGTGTATATATTTGCCTTAACTCTTAGTGGATTGGGGTTGAAGTGAAAAAAAAAGTTGTCCTTTGTTTGCTGCTGTCATTTATATTTCAGATCAAAATTTAAGGTTAAATATTCATAGGGTTTTGATCCAGGAAACCTCCAGTTGGAGGTGAAATTTCAGAATTGCATTAAAATCAGAATTCCAAAATTTCTACAAATAGGTGAATGGGATTGACAAGTAGAATAATATCAATACACTATGGGAGTGCAAGGGTCACTCTTATCTAAAATAGAAAAAATATCTACTCTTAAGAACTAATACTACGAGCAAGAAAATAATGTTGTGAAAAACTAGAGTGATATGTGGATCATGAAGGGCCAAAAGCCTAACGCCCTAGAGGGATGCCTCGAAAGAGGGTACACGGGAAAGGGAAGAAGTCTCAATGCTCCTGGACCATGTTGACTGAAGAGGCAGAAATGATGCACTTATGTGGGCCATCAACCTCTGTATTTCTGTCTCTCTTAGCATTCAAGGTTGAATAGAAAAAACTCATGATAAATGATTGTCTAGAAGAGCTAGAAGAAGAATTGGTTCACGACATGACTTGCTGTCTTGAGGAAGTAGGCTGCTGCTGAGGTTTGGATGTGGAAGACTACTTATTGGAAAGATGAGACCTGTCTCGTGATCTAAGTTAACAACTTTGCAAGGGTCTCACTAGTAGAGGATGAGGGATCCTCAGGGTCTCACGGATCTAGACCATGATGGAATGATGTTGTTATCTACTTGCCTCTTTGGTGTCTCAGGGTCTACGTTGGATCACTCTGTAGTGAAGGATGTGATTGTTTGGCAGTTGTTTGGTTGGGGTTGGTTGGAGTGTGGAAGATTGGAGTTCAAATTCCTCCCTCATGAACAAGGCTAAGTACTTGAGAGTGTTTGTTTTCACAGTTAGTCATAACTAATTGCCGGAGTTTTTGGAAATGAACTGCAGGGAGGTCTTGAAACATCTCCATAGTTCATTTCTAGAAAGCTCATAGCACCAAGGCTAAGCATCGCTGGTCTTGTATCAAAAGAAGATGAAGATGAAATCTCTGAGACTCCCCAAGAAGAAGTAGAAGGCCCCCAAGATTCATTGTGGACGGGCATCGGAAAATAAAGTGCTCCATCGCCTTCTTTATGGTCTCTACATATGAGAGCCGGGTAGATCCCATTCTCTGTGGAAGACATGTCTCTAATCTGAGCTTGATGTGAACTCACTAGAAACCCGTTTAGAGGTATCCAAAACATGCATCTAGTGTCGAGTACGTAAGGGGGCTCTAAATCATCAAGGTCATCTCAGCTCCATTACGTAGTGCCTTCATAAAAGCCATATTGTTCGACCCCCTTAGTTGGTCAAGCCAAGTGATTGGGATATGCCATCTCTAATAATCCCTTTCATCTCCTGGTTATCCGATAAGAGATGTCTAGGGGCATTCAAAGAATACCAGAACGAAGGTAGGTGGTCTATCAAAATACCAACTGATTAAAGAAGACTTGAAACCTTTGAAAACCAACAACCTGAATCTAATCTAGTAGGTTCATCGAGAAAATGGCCCGAGGAGTAGTAAGCTGGTGGGTATGGATAACTACTCTACTAACCCACCGAGTTAGCAAAACCTTGGATATGATGCAGAAACAAGACCGGCTTGAAAATGGTCTCGAGACAAAATGGGTGGGCTACAAACTTTGCTTCAATAATGGCCTAGGGAACTCTCCTATTTTTCTCGATGATGCGACAAAGCATGAGGGTCTGTACACTCTTCATCTTGGCTCAGTTTGACTCAAGTAGACTAGGCCCTCAAACCTTAGAACCATAAAGAACCGTGGGCTAAATAATATATTCCATGAGATCCACCTTGGACAATATGTCCTGGAAGTGGTTCTAGAAACATTGTCTCTCGAGGAGAGCAAGGGATCCATACCCTTTGTTGATCCAAAGTTTGAAAGGTCTTCCTCAACCCAAACCTAGGCCCAAAAAATTGAACCCTCGAGTATGTGTACTCTATGACAATCTCGACCTACTCCCCTCAAAAGAAGAAATTGAAGTCTATAAGGACATTTTTCGACCCTTTGAAGATCATCACCTTGGTTTTATCGAGGTCAACCGTCAACTGTCGATGATCACAAAAGGTGGATAAGGCATCCAACTATCTTTGTAAATCCTTCGGGGTAGAGACTAAGATAAGATAAGATAAGATAAGTTAATTTTATTACTGTCCAACGAGTGACCAGAAGTAGGTCAAAGGAACTACTAGGTACATTAGAATCAATACACAAGTGGGAGTGCGAGTGCAAGTCCTATAAAAATACAACTAATCTATGAAATCTAAGGCCTAAGATTGAAATTCTATCATCCAGTTGTGAGATACACAGTTGGGAATCACAAAGAAAAGGAAAGAAAGAAAGAAAGATTCCCTGTAAAGAGCTCAAGAGCTCGGGAGAATGTCTCGACTAAAGATGCCAAGTGAGATTGTTTAAGGTTACCTGATGTCATCACCTATTTATGATCAAGATGATGATGAAGAGAAGCTACTATTCACAAAGTCAATGCTCATAGTAAATGGGTCTCTCCTACCATTTGAGGCTAGGGCAAAGAAATTCTTGATGGAAGATTGTGTGGATGATTTGGAGTTGGAAGATCTGAAAGAGTGGGTTTGTGGTGCATCCTGATGTTTGCAGAGGCTGGCCTCTGTTGAGATTTGAAGGAGGAAGTGGAATCTCTGTTGTGGT
>SNQJ01S0246319.1:0-13134 GCA_010110895.2 Picea sitchensis
ATATCGTCCATACAGATTTAGAACTGAAATGGATCTATCCAAATCCTTGCAGTAAACTTTAGTACATAAACCTGACATGATATAAAATCAATTTATGACTATGTAGTTAGTGGAAAAACCTGTTATAAGGCCCCCCGAGAGGCCCATCAAGTCGAATATGTAAAAAATCCAACCAGGAAACATCTTCAATAGTTCCCCAATAATAATTCCCGAGGGACCCATTGTTTCTTGTACTAAAATAATATCAGACCACTCCACCACCACAAAACGTTTTAGGGAGAGTTTCTTATGTATTCCCCCTAGGCCTCTCATATTAATAGACATAATAACCCTAGTGGGGGTTGTCCTGCTCTAAGAACCCTAGTGAGGATTTTTTGTCGGCCTTGGGAGATTTCATGGTGGGCCCGGCCTTGTGCGAGCTTCAAATCCTATTTTTGGCCTACCCTATTCGGACCAATATGTTTAATTCCATCATATCCCAAACCCCCCAAAGTGTGGATGGAGGAACAAGGACGAAGTAAATATGGTTCCTGCCTAGACAAGGGAGAATCATTAGTAGAGGAATAGGGTTTTAGTCATTCTGAGAATGGTGAGGGGATCAACTTGACAACTTTATAAGGATAGTCAGTATTGGAATCCCCCATCTCCTTTCCTGAAGGCCAATAAGTCAACTCCTCACCCAAGTCTAGAATGGGATCAATCCTATCAATCACAGAGTTCCCAAGATCTACATTTAGAATAAAATTCAAAATCGGAGAAGAGATATTAGACTTACCCAAATTTTGGTAGCATGGTGATGAAAACTTTAACCACAAATCCTCTAGCTTGGACCACTTCTCATTCGCGAGGTCCATCTCATCTCCAAAGTGGTCCCAAATTCATGTGTCATTCAAATCACGTGGAGCTTACTCCCCCAAGGGGACATTGACTTCACCAATCAGAATTTTTTATTGTTCCAATTGTTTATCCACAGTGGTTTCCATCCCACTACTCCTGCCAAGTTCCTTTGGTGGACATGGTGAAGTCTGCACATATTTTTTCACCATCATGAAAGTCGAATCAGAATCCATAACCCCTCTATTCCTTCTAGAGATCTCTTTGAACTTCTTCTTCAAACTCGAATCACAATCTGCAAGAACATGCACGACTCTATGGTAATGTAAGCATCTGAAAGGTATATTGACATAGTCATGTACCTGTGTAAAAATATGTTCTCCAACCACTAGGTCCATTGTTTTGTAGATCCATTGACAGGGATTCATCTCAATGAGAATCTAATCCACTGACTGGAGTGGACTATTTTTGTATCTATCATCAGCAGTAATGAAAGACCCTAGAACTTCACTAATGGTTTTAAAACTTGAGTCTGACCAAAACTCCAAAGAAATATTTGGGAGCTTAATCCAGATAGGGACAATGTTCATTACCTCCTCCCTCACATCAAACAAGGGGTGTCACGGTTTAACACTAAGCCATTTTTTTCCCAATTCCATCGGTTCCCTAAAATCCTCCATGCATCATCCTTTGTTTTGGAAAGAAACCTTATCCAAGCCCTGGATAAGATATGCAAAATTGAGGAGTATATGATGACTGAAGCCTAGTGCCCCTGCATCCATGTAAACAAGGTCTCCTTCACTTCCCTTCACCCACAAAATCTCCCAACGAGAGCACATTAATCCATATCCGCAATCTGGCTAATTACTAAGTCCCTACCTACCACCAGTGAAACCCCTCCAAATTTTGACATAATGATCTATCTATTCTTACACCTAAAAATATTTTGGCTAGAGCTCGTTCCATCACCCTGTAATCCAGGAGACTCCAATCTACTCTTAATTTGGTCCAAAAATCAAAATTCCACTGGATTAGAACCCATTGAAAATATAACAACAATGTATGGTGCCTTTTGTTCGGACTCACACAAAGGACCCTTCACCTTGTTGAGCGCATCCCCAAAACCCCCCATCCCAATTTCAATATCCCTCTCATCCAACATTAAATGTCATATCCCTCAGGAAAGTTTCATATCTATGTTCTCCAATAGTGAATTCCTCAAATAGTCCACTAATTGTACTTCCTCCTCCATGTAGTTAATCCAGAAAGGCCCACTAGCCATCACCCAAACCCTGACATTGAACCTGCAGCCCTCGACTTTCCCTCCAGAAACCCTCAAAAATCAATATGTCTAATTAAATATTCTATTAAATCATGAACATAAATCCAAATTACTATATTAAATATAAATAGAGCATTAAATAACTCTTTACCTTAAATATAAATATGGCATGTTTAAAATGTCTTCAATGTTTTACTTCCCAAAAAGTTTGTCAATTTTTCAAACTCAGGTAAACATCTGGAGCATTGCATTTGAAAAGAGTATATGTTTATTAAATGACTCTTTGCATTAAATATAAATATGGCATGTTTAAAATGTCTTCAATGTTTTTCTTCCCAAAAAGTTTGTCAATTTTTCCAACTCAGGTAAACATTTGGAGCATTGCATTTGAAAAGAGTATATGTTTATTATAATGTGTCATTGTATAAACATATTATCTATCATTTTTATATTACGATTACTATATCAAGAGGAAATCAAAGAAATATGCATCTTCCCTAGCATTTGATATTTTTTATATTTTTGTTTCTGGTTAAATTTCTCATAATTTCACAAATACCTAGTTTTATATAAATGGTGGTTAGTCAACTAGAAGCAAAGTTCATATTCTCTTCATCAAGTTAATAACAAATACAGTTATGTTTCATTTATGTTAGTCAATATTTTTTTTTCTCTTTAAAAATATTTCAACTTTTTCTCTAATTTCAAGTCCTATAAATAAAAGTATTTCACGTGGATATACATCGTTGATACCAATGCCTAATATGAATATACTTGTGAATGGAAAAAGTAACTTGAAGAGAGGTTGAGATTGACAAATTTTTAGGTGTCCGAGAGTTGTACATTGTACTACAATATAATTTTATGCTTGAAGATTGCGACCCACTTTCCAAAACTTATTTTAATAAAATTATCAAAAACTATAAATAGATTCAATTTATTATTATTTTTTAATTCTTCTAAAAATATTTGAAAAACTTAAATATCATTTTAAACCTGATGGAATAATTATTAAATGAAACAATCATTACAAGGCATTTGTAAGCGATTGTTGTCATTTATTGATCCATAAATGGTAGGCTTGTGGTCTGTCCATTTTGTCAACACATATCTTTTACGAAAATAAAATTGTGTGAAACTTTGAGTGCAAACCTTTTTAGTTTATCATCATTAACAAACAAACAATACTTCCCTTATTGGCTCAAGGAATAAAACCAGGTTATAGGGGATTTTCATTAAGCAAGAAATTGTTTACAAAAGGGTGAGCTATACACAAATTTAGAGTAGTGTTACTCACAAGCAAGAAAATTGCAAATGGATATGGCTCAACAACAATCTTCACTCATCGTGGGATAGACTCAATGTCTTCTTCTCCTCTGATCATCAAGTATACTACTTCCTTGAGCTCTCGTCTTTTTTATTTCCCTTCTTCATTTCCTCCTCTTTGTTCCATTCAATGCCCTTATTCATCACAATGTTCATTTTTAATGGGCTACCTTGGGAGACCAACCATCACAATGGTTCATTTCAACTTCCCAAGGGAAATTTGAACATTTTCTCAACTTTGCTTAAAAAAAAATTAAATGCTTAATACAAATTTTACAAAGAGATTTTCGAAAAGATCCAATTCAGATTACACCTCCCCATTTGCAAGCTTTCAATACCTAAAAGCCTCAACTCTCTTCAATATTCTTCCTCTCTTCCTTCAAGCATCCTCCAGAAAATAATCAAAAAGGGTGCCTCCACTACAAAATAGAAGATAAAAGATGAATAGGGGTTTCCTTTTGCATAACAATGTTATCCATCTCATGGCTAGATATGGCATTCGCTACTATAATAAGTCATTGGACAACCACTACTCCTTGGAATACAAGTGTTTGTGGCTCCTCTTCCCCCTTAACCTTGACTCTCCAAGATTTCTTCTTGGTTGTTCAGTTCTTGGGATGGAGTTCTCGGTGAAGCCTCCAAAATTTGGCCTCCCATTTTCCAGTCAATATACAGTACTAGAAACAGTTCCTACATGGATTTCTTGGCTATCTAGAGTGTCAACAGTTGCTAACCGTATGGCCCCTTTTATTGAAACAGAAACAAACGAAAGATACTATGCCATACCTTTTTGGTTTGTGATTATGCTTGTGAGCTTAGTTGCTTGGTCCCCCTAGAGTTGGAGTGGATATTAATGGTGAAATCATCTCTTTGCTACCCTATTCCAATCCTCTTCAACAAAATTTGAGTGGCCCACTACACACTCATTTCCCAACTGCCTTTTCCTCCGTGGGAATGACTTATTTTATGGTTCCTCTTACATTAACGAAGGTGGTTTGGGCTGAACTTGTGTTGGATTCTTGTCCATTAAATATTAGGCCTTCATGCTTCGGATTTTATTAAGCTACAATGGGGATTAGAATCCTTTATCCTTCCTTACCTAGTCCTTGGCCATTATATCTTATTTCCCCCATGAGCTTAGAACCAATGCCTCTAGCTTGTTTTTTGGAGTCATTGAAAGCCTCTTGAGGAAGGATCTTGTAAGGTGAGTTTACCATGATTGACCCAGTCATGGTGTCGTCTTCTACAGTGGCAACAGAAGGGGATTTCTTAGTCTCTTGGATAGTTGCTTGTAGTTTCTTCAAGGCCCCTTCTGTTTCCAAATCCTAGTATAGTTGAGAAATCACTTTGGTGAACCTCTCCTCTTACCGATTATATACATGAGTAAAATTCTCCTCCAATTATACGAGCTACAATATCCTCCTATCTAATTCTTCCTTCATGGTGGTGAAGGAGTCCTAGCATTTGGAAAGTTTTTTTTCTAGCTCATCTTCTTTCTATCTCCAATACCAACACTCCTCTTGTATATGCTTGTTGAAGTCTCTCAACTCTTCCATCTTATCCCTCTTTAATGTTTTTTCCCATGGAAGCTACTTCAATGTCTTTGATGAACCTACTCTTATATATTATGATCTATAAATTGTAGGCCTATGTCCTGTCCATTTCGTCAACACAAATCTTATTTAAAAATAAAAAATTATTCTCTATTTTGCGTGCAACTCTAAGTGCAAAAATTCTTAGCAACTCATCATCAATAGACAAACAATACTATGTTCCTATATTGGCTTACTTATTGGTTCACTTTCTATGGAAAACCAGGACCAATCAACGACCAAAATATATGTGTGGGTGTGTGTGTGTGTGTGTGTGTGTGTGGGTGTGTTTTCATAATTCTTGTAATGCCAATTACAACCCAACAGTTAGTCAAATACAATAGCAATTGACATGATAATGTGTTCAAACAAATAAAAACTATGTAATGAAAACACTATGTGGTATTATATGTCCACACACATCTCCAATTACACATATATCCATGCCTTCAGCTGATAAGATACATGGATATAGGTAACATTATTTATTATGGTGTGTTTATATAGTGCTCAGACAGGAAACAAATATCAATGATTTGGTATTAGGCAAAGATTTCAATGCATGTAGGTGACAGTCACAATTCATACCCATTCACAATATGTATTCCAACAAGGATACAATGAATGGTTGTAAGTGTCATTGCTTACCATGCATCGATTTAAATAGGGGTGAATTGGTGATGTAATTTTCGTTCAACTACCCAAACATAACACTTAGTCACAACAATTCATCAATGACTAAGATTTTAGATGCACCATAGAAACAAATATTTTACCCTAGAAACCTAAATGGGAAGAAAATCATGTTCTAGGGGATTTTCATTAAGTAGGAAATTGATTACAAAAGGGTGATCTATACATAGATTTAGTGTATTTTTACTCACTGGCAAGAAATTTGCACATGGCTATGGCTCAATGACAATATTTTCTCATTGTGGGACAAACCGAATGTCTTCTTCTCCTTCTATCATCAAGAAAATTGCTTCCTTGAGCTCTCATATTTGCTAATACCCTTCTACATTCCCTTCTCTTTGTTCCATTCAATGCACTTCTTCATCACATCGATCATTTTTAATGGGCTACCTTAGAAGGCCAATCATCATAATGGTTCATTTCAACTTCCAAAGGAATTTCGAACATTTTCTCAACTTTGCCAAAAAAGCAATTAAATGCTTAATAATAATCTAATTTTAAGGTCACGGACAAGCCAGAAAAGAAATTGGTGTATGAGAACCCCTTGTTTGAGGGACAAGGAACCCCATTCGTGCAACGATTTTACTGCTAAAGTCTACGGAAATGTACATACTATACCCCTCTCTAAATTTGAACGTGTGACCTCCTAAAAGGAAACACATGTTCTTAATCATCAAACCCACCAAAGTTTACATAAATATTTTGACAAAAATCCAATTCAAATCATTTATCTATTACATGAATTTTCCAACTTAATGTTTTAATGTGTCCATAGTTAGTTTCCTTTGATAAAGAAACTAGTTTTAACTACTACAATGAGCATTTATAAATATTGATGCTTGACATTTATTTATTACTTAATTTTCATCAATTAATCTTTTAAAATTCCTAATGAATTACTCCTAAATTTATTTTTAATAAAGAAAAAGGGGGAATTCAAAAAACACGACTATATCTATTGTTTCTTCTTTGTAGGTATTGTTTGAAGAAAGCACAAATAGGTTTATATTTTAAATTATGCAATTGTACATTCATATGATAATGTGGTTTATCTATTATTTGATTTTTAGAACTTAATATTTTAACATTTCAAATGAATTACTCTTTTAATTATTTTGTAATTAAAGAAAAGTGGGAATTCACGAAACCCGACTTCATGTGCCTCTCTGATCTTTGTTTTAAGGTATTATTTGAAGAAAATGCAAATAGGTTTTGCATCTTAGATGATGCACATTCACATGGTTTAAAATTGGTGATGTAATTACATAACGAGGAAATTATATTATAGTTAAAAAAATTACTTTAAAACCTTAAATTTCTCTATTTATTTAATAATAAATGAGAAAGATATATTTTTTAAATGTATATAACTTTTTTACATGGTATTAGACTAAACAACAATATTAGGCAAAGAAAATAACTCTTTGTAATTCATATTTGTGTGAATATATAAAATATACTTAAAGAGATGAGATGTGGTTGCATATCTTAAAAATGTAAATTGTTATTTATTTAGTAATAAATAAGAAACATAGTTTGTTTGTTAAATGGACATAATCTTTTTACATGGTGATATAACAAATAACTTTACATGGTGATACAACAAATAATAACTTGGGAGAAATAATCATAATTCATCAAAGAGCTTGAAGTTCCAAAAACAATTTAATTTATTTTCAACATGATGGTTTTCAATGGTTGTTAACTTTTCAAATCCAACATCATAAAATGAAAAAAAAAAAACATAATTGGCCAATTATAGATAACTGTAATAAAACAACACATCCATAATATAAATGTTGAAATATAACATGTACATGTCACTCTTTATTGCCATCACCCTGGTTATCGTCCTCGCTTGGTGTTATAACATTGTTGTTCTCAAAAATACATTTTCATCTCAAATCATGTCTTAGCAGGAACCACCAATCCCTATCCAACACATCTGAGTAAAAAAACACTCGATTGTAGTGTTTTGGAAAAATATAAGACTCCTTATTTTCATCCCACATCCTTTTAGAGTTGATACATATTATTCCACCATCATTATATTCCTTTATATTACTCTGGTCAAATGGGTCCAACCACTTACACCTAAAAATAGCACATTGGAAAGATGAGAATTCCACCTTTGTTTTTGTTTTGTTTTTGGTTTTTTCAAGTTAGAAATCCCAGGGAAAACACCCAAGTACTTCCCCTCATTTCGAGGATGGTACCCAAGGTAAACCCTGAAATATTCAAGGCACAAGGTTGATCAACAACAATGCTTGAATACATTACATCACTATATTCATTATGATCTCAACATGTCACTTACGAGAATTGAACCCAGGTGGGGAGGATAAAAATCATTCCACCCAACCACCCAAGATAAACCCAATTAACGAGAAGTCCACTTGCATGATCTCTTGTATCTTTCCAACAAAAACTAACTTCCCCTCTACTAGGTTTTGATCACGGTGGCTAGCACGACTAGATTGGTTAAACTCGACCTCCGCTCCACAGTCTAATGTGGCATGTCCATCATTTGCATCCTCAATGCAAAAATGATGTCCACATGCCCACATAGATGGGAACAAATGCAAATAAAGAACAGTTTCATATCTCTAATAATTTGAGCATTAATAAAAACATAATATGTGTTATTATTTAAATTTGCATCATAAAGTGAATAATGTACATAGAGATATTATTATAGAGTTGTTGCACCCGATCCCTATGTTTAATGTATCCTCTTCACCATGTGGGTAATGACCAAACACACCATATTTCCGTCTAATCTAGTCACCCACCCAATTGTTGGGACAGATCGTTGGCATATTTCATTTTAAATGATTGGGATAAGGCATGCTTCTACCGTTCAACCATCTAAATTATTTCTTGACATTGTTCCATTTCCTTCTTTTCTCTTCATACAATGTGACACATGGTTCCATTTCCTCTACATTGTAAAGAACAAATTTATTGATAGCATCAATTTATAAATTCGTCTATGTATTCCTGAAATCAAAATAAATAGTATGAGATCAAATATATATTATCAAATTCAATGTAAACAGTTACTCTATATAAATTTGATAAAATATAAGTGACTTACTCGTTATCATGTGCATTTTCCATTTGTTTCGAGTAGCTCCCCTTCCCTTTTGTCGTCATCTTGTTGGTCACCCCAAACCACTGTAGATAGTGTGTCATTGATTTGCTTAATGTACTCATTAGCATGATATAAAGACTTGTATAATGTGTACCCAACTGCCATAAACCCCTCATATTTTTCCCTTTGTCGAACAAACCCCTTCAACTTTTTCATGTACCTATCTAAGAAGAATATCCAACAACATGAGACCACCTCGGCCTATTAAACCTCATCATCTAGGTCAATTAGAAGATGGACTTACAAGAACATGAAACTTGTGGGAAATTCCTTATCAAACATACAAACAATCTAAGTTTTCTCTCAAAACCATCATAGAATTCTAGCCATGTGAATTTTGTTCAGTATAATCCAACGTGCAAATGCATATAATTTAGATATGGTGTGTCACAAGTCCTGGGGAAAGTCATGGTTCAAACAACCACACACAAGCAAAGAATAATGGAACTACAAAATAGACATATACAAAATTAACTGGCACAAAACTATGAGTGCATAGCATATTATAACCTACATTGCAGAAAAAGAAGCATGCAATCTATATACAAACTTTTAGAAGGTTTAAATGGTCATGTGATTTCAACCATGAAAAATGTTCTTCTATGTTGAAGAAACATTGTAGAGTTGACCCATATAAATAAGATGCCTTCACGCCCAATATATAATCCTTCACTAAAGAAAGAACATATTTCTTCAAAATCCATGGGGCATCACCTTCTTTAAAATACCAAGAGGAATCGACCTCTCCTCTACTTTCTTTTCTTAGCCAATGTTTTTTTTTAGTATTTGAAGAAAAAAGATCTCTCATAACACCCAATGTGTCACGTTTATTTTATGAATGTGCCTCCATAAAGAAGATGAAGCATTTTTTAATAAATGCATGTGATCTAGTAAGTGGGAAATCTTAAGATGCTCCCAATATAGAAGCTCATAAAATATAGATTTCATTTTCATCGTAAGGAGAATTTTCTCAACATAGGTGTCGAAAAATTTAGGATCATTGAACATAGGTTCCCCATTTGAATTGAAAATTTATGTAATTTATTTCTCCTTCTTTGTGTCATATACCCTAAGCCAGTCTATCAGTGACAATATTTTAGTCTTCAAGTTCTCTCTAGTTTTACCATTGAAAAAAGATGTTTCTCTTCTAGAAGAGTGGTCTTCTAGAAGGAATACCCTCAGTAGTCTACATTGGATTTCATAGGTGGTTGGACCACATAACCTTTATAAAATATCCACAACACTTACATCCATGATACCCTTTTTTTACAAGACCTGTGATGTTATTGTATATGAAAAATCTTAGCACCAAAGAAGACAGTTACAGCAAATTAAGTCAAATAATGTTATGCATATAAAAATAAATAAAACATTGTGCTTACTCATTCAAATATGTCATACAACTTAAATGACATCTCTATCAATATGGGTCTTGATACATTGTATACATGTAACCCTTCCCATAATTGCTTCAATTCATCAATCAATGGTTGGAGGTAGACATCCATTCCCTTCACTTATCTTCTACCAGGGACTATAAGAGCCAACATAAAATGTTCATTCTTCACAGAAAACCATGGGGAGATATTGTTATTGATCACTACCACTAGCCAAACAAAATAGGTGGTGTTTTGGAGGGAATATGGGTTAAATCCATCCATATTTATGCTCAATTGAATCATTTGTACTTCATTGAGTCCATGTATCCTCTATATGCTTCATGGATATTGAATCCACTAGGATTCACATAACTCTTCTCTCACTTATTTGCAAGGCGTGCCACCCTTGCAACATGGATAATTATTTTCAATGAAAGAGCCTTTGTGTCCTTGGAATTATAGGCATGTACCTCAATGTCTTATGAGGAGGACCATTTGATTGCCCTTGTTTTTTTATTTCTAGTACCTGGCATGCCCACATTCTATACATATATCTTTGTCTATGTATTTTCCTTTGTATAGAATGCAATCATTTAGACAAGTGTGATATAATATGTACTCAACACCTGACTTTTTCAGCAATTGATTTACCTATTCACAAATGTTGGGGAGGAGATTATCACTTGGAAGTACTTTATCTTTGAGTAAACTATCATTAGTGGAGAATAGAAATGTACATTGTCATCAAGCATGCATGAACTCCTTTTTCATTGTTGATTGTGTGAAAAGATTCGTTAAAATATAGGGGACTTAATGGTTAGTTACCATAGTAGTGTTCAAAAACACGTGACTGACATACCATACATTGCTTTCAAGTTGTACAATAACATTTTTGTCCCTAGTTGGGTAAACCTTGACCCATGTCCAAAGAGAGGGGTGGTAGAAGCATATGTGATGCTTTCGAAGAAGGTGTTGGTGATATGAATATCATCCCTTAACTCATATTACTAGAATGCATGTAACAACATTGCCTCCATTGCATGGGTATCCCTTAATAAATCATCCATACCCACCTATATATTATTATCTTTGTCCCTAACATGTGAAGAACCAATGTTACTATAGATTTTTTGAATCAATGACTTGGGACATAGTGGGAATTGAATAGGTGGTTGATTCAACCATCCTTGGTATGATTCTTCTCAAAGTTGTGCTTGTTTAACATCCCTCTCTAAATATGACATCATAGTGGGGTGCAATGGTAGATGGTAAACACGTCATTTGTCATCATAATCATAGTTGTAAAAATATCAAACATTAAATTGTTGATATTAGTAAACGCAATGCATTCAGTATGTTCAAACATTACATCAAACATTTTATTAGAACATGGAATTTTTTTCCAATAGTACATGTGCAACCAACCATTTTATAAAAACAATATCAAAATAAGCAATACATTTACATTAATTCCATTAAAAATCCAAAAATACAATTACTCGATGATCTTTTTCTTATGCCCCAAAGGGACATCTAAAGGTAGTCCTAATGCAAGTTGTTTTTTATGAGTGCTTGGTGGTCTACGAAATTATAGTTTATAAACAATTCGTTGTCAAGAGACAAAATACATATTGCATGCACAACAATAATTATCCTTTTCATGAAGAACTCTTTGTCATTAGAATGTTTCTCAAACAAACAATTGCATTGAACAATGAGTACTTATAGTTATTTATGAACCATGATGTTCCCATGAGTGTGTGGACAACCATCAATATATAATAGGTTCTTCCTATTAAATTCCTTCGAAGCATAACCATTCATGCACATACTATACATGGAAATGTTATGTTTGTATTTAACAATATTAAGTAATCAAATCAACTATAAATAGGACCGCAAAATGGCATAAGTGTTACTGACAATTTGGGAGGAATCACTACATGTGAAAGAATAAACAGCCCAATATTTGCAACATCTATTTCAGACTTGGAAATCATGTAATTATTACCACAAAATAAAAATTAAATCCCAACATTGAGCATAAGAAAGGAATATAGCCAAGCACCACACAAAGTGTAGATGTAACAGGTTTGGTATTTACTTTGCATATGGATAGGAAGAGAGAAGTCATTGCTACCCTCCAACAATTAAACTAACCTTGGTGTTTACTTGGAAATTCTTTCTCTCAGCTTGTGCAAATTTTTGGATCTCCTAGTAGAGATGTTTTGGGTAGTATTGATGTCATACTTCGGCTCGCTATAACTCTCAATTGACTCAACGGAAGGAGATGGATTGGTTAATTTAATATGAAACTTAGTTGATTTGGCTTCCAAATTTTCAAAAAGGAAGCATATGGAAGTGTTCCTATGTTTCTTTTCTATATCACTTATCGTATCCTTGACCACAGTGGTAGGTATTATATTGTCAACTTTGGGTAGTTGATCATTAATATTATGGGAAGGTGTGACATGCCAAGGGTTCATATTCAACTTTTTACATTTTAAACATATGCATATTATTAGGTGTCATAAAAGAGATCCATTTCACAATGAAGTACCATTGGCCCAAGATGGTTTCTAGAAGATGCAATGTTACAATTGGCAGGGTAAATCATTCTCCATTTTTGTTACCATCTTCTTGTGATATCTTGCTCCAAATAAGAGCTTACAACATTTCTGGACTAATGGAAAATCCTATGAATTTGAACTCAAGCATGGATAGGATCCTACAAAATTCAATGCATAATTAATCAAATGCAAATGAAAAGGCATCATAAATTCTAACAAATAATCAAAATAGAAATAAAATTTGGACTTATTGCAAATAGTAAGGAAGAACTTGTTGAACTTGGAGTTGAAGAAGTGGGTTGTC
>SNQJ01S0246320.1:2954-13134 GCA_010110895.2 Picea sitchensis
ACATACCTCTGATAGCATTTGCAGGTAGTGACACCATCTGGTAGCAGCGATAATATTTATCAACTCTTAAAAGACTTCAAGGGTGACTGCAAATGGTGCAACAACTGATACTTCAATTGATACTGCAACTGCTATTGATACTACAACTTATTCCAAAACTGCAACTTAGGGTTTTATGAGGAAACCCTAATTTTTCAATCTTCAAATTTTGAAATTCTGATCCAGGGGATAGATGCGCTGAGTTGAGGCGAGTAAGCTAGTGCAGTCAGATTTCTGAAAATCCAAATTTTACCCCCTCAAACTTGACCAAAGGATTTCTAGACTGGTGCTTCTGGTTTTCTAGTACTTTTGGTACTCTGGTACTTCTGGTTTTCTGGTAGTTTGTGAAAAACTAGGGTTTCACTTTTCGGGAGATCTACCCACTGAAAAGGTGCACTAAAGGTGCAAAAGAGTTCCTTGGGTTAGGACACACTTTTCTAGATGGTTTTGAGGCTGGAAATCTTCTTCAATAAAAAAAGCCCTAATTTTCTTGTACGACAACAATGATGTTTTTCCTTTTGCTTGTGGAGAATGCTTGTGTAATGGGTTTTTTCAAGACCTATGCTTTGATACCATGTTGAGTTTTCATAAGCTAGGTTAAGCATGTAGTTCATTTTAATTTCATCATATCTTAACCATAAACAAGAATGTTTGTTGCAACCAAGATCACAAGAAGAAACACCATGCACAAGTACACAAGATATATCCTCGGAAACCCTTCTCAAACAAGGGAGAAAAACCCAGCCAAATCCTTTGCTATATTCTTCAAGAGAAATACCCTTCACCACCAAAATGACTTAGCACACAAGAGGGTGCTTAAGTCCTATAAACCCTAGCGCCCAAGAGAGGTGCGCACCTTTGCCAAAGAGAAGTACTTGCTGAAATTTCCAAAACATGTGAGGAGGATATGATTCTACAATGGAGAATCATCTCCTCCTTATATTAGACTTTGACTGATTTAACAAGGGCGTCTTATTGGCACAATAGGGCCGACCTCCCTAATCCAAACACACTTTATTATTATATTTATTATTATAATTAATATTTTCATTATTAATTATATTCTTTATATTAATCATATTAACATAGGGCCGACCTGTACCCTTTACATAATAACTAGGGTTACAGGTAGGTCTGACTCTTGAACAATATATAATAAAGGATCTGATACACCCACTAGTGCTCATCCACTAGGGGCCACATCCATAAGGATGCCATAGACCCAAGTCACTGCATTACACAGATGAGCTAGGTCCTCACACGTGCACTTATGCTCATCCATAGTCACGTCTGCTCTATAGATCTGCTTTCCCACTGCCACCAACAAGAGGATCATCTGGAGTCTTCACATCAACTCTATTCTTGTTCAGAAGAGGCCATCCCATCATATTTGTTCTTATTCTCATGATGATGTGCCCAACATTTTTCGGGATTTCCCACGTTCACCTTGTGCTCAACCACAGGCACGTCCTAACTCAACAGATCGCTATTACATCGGATAATCATCTGGAGTTCTTCTCACTCACGTCATGGAGGAGGCCATATACATTCCTAGCCCCTGTCCCAGGCTGGAACCACAAACCCTTTATTAGGGGCTTTTGCTCAGGTTTGTAAGCCGAGAGTAAGACTTCATATGGCTGCTATATTCCACATCTCATAGGTTTGTAAGCTAGAGGATGTCTCCTATGGCTGCATTCATCAACAATTTGTGAGCATATTTCACCAGTGAAGCATTCTCCTCTATTGATTGTTTATTTTCATCTTTAGTCTTTCTACTATGAAGCTTTAGGGATTTGTTTTCAGATTTAATGAATTTATCAAGAGTCTTTAATTCTTGCATTTCATTCTTTAACTTGGTGATATGATCTTCCCTTTTTCTCAAGAGAGAGCTCATCATAAAATTCAATAGTGTGAGAAAATCATCTTCTGTCATTAAAGGCTAGCATGCTTCAGGATTTACGTTTGTTGGTATCTCTTCGTTCTCATGCTCTTTGGGGTGAGGCAAATCATCTCTATTGATGTTGATATCTAGTGAAACATGTGAACCATTTAAGATTGGAGATTCTTTGTCTACCTTTTCTTTATTCTCAATGTACTCATATAACGATTGTTGAGAAGCATCTAATTCTGGACAAGGTTTAGGGTTTGATTATGTCACCCGACCCTTGCATTTATTTACTGGTTTGTTGGAGGTCGATTCTGTTATCACACTAAATTGCCTTGGGTCTTTTAGTTTGTTTTTACCTTTTTTAAAGCCTTAGATTGTAAATTTTTAAAAATAAATTTTTCATCCTTTTAAAGTTATGTTTGTTAGGACCCCTTGGATAACTAAACTTTTGAGTCATAGCTCATGTTTTGATCCTCAATTTGATTTTTGATCCTTGAACCCTTTTAGCTCATGGTTTATTCTTTTGATCCCTTTTATGATTTGCCCCTAGGTCGATACCTCCCATGATCAGGCTGATGTGACACACCTCTCTCCTCACTCATGACCTCACAAGCATGCCTCATTGTCCTCGCTTACCTATCTAATCATATTTTTGAATTGGAAGCACTGCCTACTCATCAGGCAGTTCCGTAATGCCTATCACATTTATCATACTACCACCACAAGTGATGATTGCCACGACCGATGCCATATCCCTAGTTTTCAGTGCCAAAAGTCGGTTAAAGTGCCTTCAAAAGATCTTGCATTTATGTTCCTTGATAACGGTTTCTAATTTTGAAAACTCAACAGTGCTGCGCTGCGTGAATTCTCCAGTTTTGATTAGGCGACCGCATGTCAAGAAAATATTACTACTGTGCGAGATTCCAGGGCCGAAGTTCCCTCATTTTCATCCTATGATTGCATTGAAGAGCTCAACAGGTGTCTACTACGCATGTATCCACTATTACTTCCTTTGTGTATTAATCTTCACAGGAAATTTGTGATTGGGTTTTTGTTTTGCTAAGTTTGCACAACGGTAAAAGATTCATCTTTGTCTGATAGCCTCATCTCCTCTCTTTTTCAGACCTGTAAACCTCATTGCCCGTATATGAGTCAGATTTCTGTTGTCCGCCTTAGCCCTTGAAGTTGCAAGCTTTAGACTAGTCTATCCTCTATGTATGCATTGCGCTACCCAGAGGCGCTACGTAACCTCTCGCTGCTTCCCTTGCCTCCTTTCATCTCGAAATTAAACTTTTTACTCAGTTGCATAGGGTCAACCTTGCATATTTAAAACCCCATTCAAAGTCTCATGAGCATTACCAAACCTTTTAAGAACGCTCATTCTGAGTCATGGAGACCCCTAAATCGAAGAACGCACATAAAGGAGGCAAGATAGTTAGGACAGAACTAGTGGACATGCTTCTTTTTAATACAAAACCCATGGAAAGAGAGGCCTTTCAAAGAGTAGGGTGCCTTTTCTTCTGTCAGAACATGCAGAGAGGCCATCCAGAGGTAGCAAGACAGTTTGCATTGCAGTTTGATGGTAAGAAAACTAAGGTTGGGGGTTTGGAGTTTGAAGTGACTGAAGCCTCCATTTCAGCTGCAACAGGGATCCCCATTACAGGTGAAAGGTGGTTCAAAGCCATGGCTTTGAGTTCAGCTTATGCAAAAAATCTCTTCAAACCTGAATATCAAGCCAATGACCTGTCCAAAAGTATGTCAAGGATCCAATTGATTGAACAATTTGAGAGACTACTGAAGATCATACAGAGATATTTTACTTGTGAAAGGAGATTCAACACATTATACCAGTACCATATAAGATTGTTGCTACATTTTACTGGTAAGGTTGAGATGAATATTCCTTATTACTTGTTGAGGAGTATAGGTAAGATGTCAGACAAGATACAGGCCAAATCTAAAGATGTGGATTCTAGCCTTTTCCACTCTGGATTAATTAGAATGCTAGTATCTGAGGAATTGGGCAAGAAAGATATTTCATGGGAGCATTTTGTGGTTACTTCTCATTTTAAGTTGGATTTATCACCCACTACTCAATCACAGAGGGCAAGTTCTTTGTCACCTACCAGTTCTACCAAAGCAGGGACCAGTAGGAAGAAAAAGGGCAGAGCCCCTATTCAAGTGTCAGAGGTCAACAAGCAGGTCATTGAAGTTGAGGAGGAAGTCTGTCCTTCTCCACACATAGATTTTTCACCACCTCCTCCACCATGGTTAGAAGAGGTGCCTCCTTCTACCAAAGCTACATCTAAGAGAGGGAAGAAGCTTCTCTTTTCCCCTTCTCCTCCAACAGTCGAATTCAAAGGTAAAAGACCTTTCACAAGGTCATCAATTCCTAGGGAGGATTATAGAGAGCAGTCCATACCAGAGATCCCTATTCAAAATAAGAAGGGGAAGAATATTGAAAATCCTGTAGAGGAGAAATTAGAAACCCTTGTACAAAAGAAGAAGGGAAAAGGTACTAAAGGACCTTTGGAGAAGAGAGACAAGACCTCTGAGAAAGGCATTGAGAATCATGTGGAAAGAAAACAAGAATCCCTTGTACATAAAGGTAAAGGTACTAAAATACCTTTGGAGAGAAAAGAAGAAACCCCTGTGAAACACTTCGAGGACCCTGTGGTAAGAAATGAAGAAACCACTGTGTAGAGAAAGAAGGGTAAAAGTAAGGCCACTGAGAAACCTGATGAGGTGGACAAAACACTTCCCATGTAGGAGGAAGAGGAGTCTGAGGAAAATCCTATTAAGACTGAGCATGCCACTGTCCCTCCTGACAGTCAGACCTACAAAAGGCTTATCAAGCTGCTTAGAGATGCAAGGAAAAAAATAGCTCGTCTTAAAGCAGAAGACAAGGTCCACTTGGTTCAAATGGAAGAGGTCATGGCTGGCTACAATCATACCCTTGACTTGGCAAGGTTTGTAGCGAGAAAGGCTCTGCCCCTTCATAAACAACTGAACAATATTTACAGACAGAACAAAGGCTTTCAGTCTCAAAACATAAAGTTAAAGGCAAAGCTAAAACACTTTCAAGATGAGGTAGCCCAAAGGAATTTACATGTGTTGGTTGAAGCTGCCATTGAGGATGATAAACCAACAACTAAGGAGAGCACAACTACACAGAAGAAGCCGGTCAATGCTAGGAAAAAGAAGTCTGCTGTGCCAATTGAAGATCCTCTTTCTACCAGAAAGAGTGTGAGGCTAAGTGTTAAAATGACAAAATAGCTGGTAATGGTAAGCCCCATTTTTGAGAATTGTTCCTTTTTGGGAGGGTTAACTGATATGCACATACTAGCTGTGCCATCTATACAGGCTTCTAGGCGTTTAGCTATATGGATTTTGAGTTTTGCTAAGTGATAGATTCACCCAGTGGTAAAAGGCATTACCTATGGTACAGTCAAGGCACCTAAGTAAAATGGTTCTGTCATCATGAAAGGACACACACTACTCTGTACATATTCAAGATTGAAAGGCGTTGCGTTTTGTCAATGCTACCCAAACCTGTAAGAGATGTAGCGTAAGTGAGGATACATAAAGATGTTGCGTAATATTCCACAGAGAACATAATCAGCATACGGGTGCAACATAGTGGCTCTACCCACAGACGCTACGTAATATTTGGCAGGGAGCAGGTTTACACACAAGCACAACACATGGGTGCTACCTACATGCGCTACCCAATATTTCAATAGAGGACCAATGTTGGCGCATATATGCAGCACCGTGGCACTACCTACAGGTGATACCTTCTCTCCTTGTTCCATTTTACGGTGTGCTACCCAAAGTTGCTACACAAGGAAATTGCCAGCAAACACCAGAAATCTAGGAGGACTAGGCCAACAGCTTTTTGGATAAGTTGAAGATGGAAAAAGTTACAGAAGTAGCAGTTGGCATTTTGAAGACAACTATAGGCTCCAAAGGGACACATAGAAAAACATGAGCTGAGCAACAAAAGAGGATCAAAGCAGTTAGAAGCATGATTGGATTAGTCACCAACATTTCCCTGTTTTATAGCATAGGCTGTTATTCTAGTTGTTAGAACAAATAAATGTTTAGAGATTTTCAAGGGAAACATGCCAACTCGTACCTCCAACTGTTGCCTCCCTTTCTTGTTATATATAGATAGATCAATTGCTTTAGTGGGTTCGGATGGTTGAGCAAGGCTCCCTTTTACTTGTAATATTTTGATGAAGTGACTATGATCTAGTGATGTACTGGACTTAAGACTTTTTGGCTAATAGAAATCAACTTCCTTTTCAGTCTATTTGCTTCTGGTGCTAAATTTTCATGCTTTGAATGATTCACATGAATTATTGTGGTGATGTTATGGTGGATGTTTTACCATTATATTATCATATGTTTATTTAGCTTCTTTAGTTTCTGATGTCAAGAAGATCTTGTGATTAGAAACTTTATTCCTTAGACTTTTGTAGACCTGATGTTTGCAGCAGTCCCCACACTCCTCTCACTCAAGTCTTCCCTCTGTTCATACTTACTCCCAAACTACTGATAGAAGTTAGCCAAGACCTTAATTGCTGGTGCGTGCTAACCCTGTTGTCTGAGTTAGAACATTACCATTTGAGTCCTTTTCCATTTGACCCTTTAAAACACTCTTTCATTCACATATAAATTGATGGGTATTGGGCTTGCCTTCCATACAATCTGAAGGTGACTCCTAGTGCTAACAAATTCCAATTTTGTTTGATCTTCTACAATAATTTTAGCCATAGATCGTGTCATCCTGGTTTGGGGCACCCATTTAGTAACTGTTTTTTTCTTGAGATTGTTATTTCCTTTTCTATCTCCTTTGACCCATGATATATTATGAATTTCCCGCACTTCCTCGGTGTCATCCACTATGGGATTCAATATATCATTAATTTCAATACCTGTAGTATCCTACAATGCAATATATGTAGATACTTATGTAATTGGCAATTTTTCAAAACCATTTTCAGGAAGAAATTTATTCCATTCAATACCTAGCTTATGTAATTTGTTCTTAACAATTATCTGGGTAAGACCATGATGGTATAGGGATTTGTCAACATTTATTTTTTTGTTTCTGAACAATCTTGGACAATTTACACAGATATTTGAGCAGATAAAGGGGCATATTGAATGACCTATCCCCTTTAAGATGCAAAAGAATTTTAACATGATAAAGATAAATGAGATTGAAACAACCTTCACAAGTTATATAATTTTGAATAATAAGATCAGTTCTCTCCAAGGCTTTTTAAACTAGGTCCTAGGTACCCCTCTAGCCCAATTAAGATTTTGTCTATTTATGGATAAGAGAGAATCCTAGGCTATGGCATCAAAAGCTCTATTTTTTAATCATTTTCCCCTTGTTTGGGGAAGATTTAACATTTGGGCAAAAGACTTTTCTGATAGATGTAAGGTTAGATTCCCTACCTCTACAAATTTGTCATCAAAGGAATGTGCAAATGCCCAGTGAATAATTCGAAGAATTTTCCCCAACCAGCCTGTTATAATATCACCGTACAATCAGAGTTCAAACCCACAATATCTGCTTTGCAAGGTTCGATACGAACTATCATCTCTAAAACCCTCTTTGGTATCTGGTTATGGTATTCTTCCTCTATTCCTAAACTTACTATTATTTGTTTCCGAGTATGATCATTTATGCAAAACATAGTCATTTAGCTCGGGATTGTTTACAAAATGGATCGTAAAATCAACAAGGTGGCAAATTATGGATGCAGGTTAAGCCAAGTACAAAAATGTGAGAAACTACAGAGTCAGAAACGCAGTTTAGAAAAGGAGAATAAAAGGGAGAGAACAGGTATATCACCCACACAACAAAACGTACTCTCATAACTATGAAACCATAACAACACAGAATCCATGGAAAAAGCATCGGCAGCTATGAAATATACTTTGAGGCCAACAAACTCTGCTTGAACACATAACATATGTAATTTACATCCCCTGCAATTTTTTAGTCTGTTATTTTATCTTAATAGTATTCTATGCAAACTCCATTGCAAAAAAAATGTAACTAGAGATCTAGCCGCGAATGCAGCATCCCAACATTGCAAACCCTGGGCAAACAAGAACAAGCAAGAAATAAGAAACCAGCTAAGAAGCACCAAAAGGCCCAAGTGCAAGCGCGACACCAAAACCTTGCAAAGTTGAATCAAGCAACAATAGACATCATACATCGAACAACAAGCAAGAACAACAGGCAAATTGTAATAACACGAACATGCAAGCAAGAACAACAACAACATGCAAACAACAAATCAGTGTAATGCAAATAAAAAACATGGACCAGTGAACCAGCAATGCCGATTGAGCATAAAAAATTTAAAAACTGAAGAAAATGTCTTGTAATAAGCCTGTTAAGTAACCATTCAACACCACCAACCCTGTTAGGTTAACATTTAAGTTTGTCAAAAATGCTCTGTAAACATTTAAGAAAGAAATTCAACGTGGCAGGACTCTGACGTATCCCAAAAAAATTATTATATTTTTTGTAACAATAATTCGAACACCAGAGAATGTATTGGAAGGCCAAACTTTGGATATGCCACCATATCAAACATTGCCATAAATTTACCTAGCATAAAATGCTAAACCAAACATTTGAATTAATGCTAGCATTAATCCACCTTCAATGACTGCATAACAAAATATATGATTCAAAAAGACAATACACAATCAAATACTTTGGATATGTCAACATATATTACATTGGGAATAGCAAAGCCGGTAATAAGACCTCCAATCCCTTGTCCAAGCAGATCATGACAAATATGCTACTTTTTTATTTATTTATAAAAATCGATATTTTCAGTTCCCTGGTTCCAACATTACATAATATGGAAATATTTGTGGTCAAAGGACAAACTAATACCAAGTCAACGGTTTATCGATCACTATAGTCCCTCTACGCCTACGACATGGACTAATAAACTGTGTATAAAATTTTATACATAGTTTATATCTAGAAAATTGAAGTAACATTATGATTAATCGTGAAAATCTGCACACTATCACTTTAAATTTGGATTGGCAAGTATTATTATCATAGTACTGTTTAGATGGGTAGTTTCCATCCTTGTACTCACGACTGTGATCATTTCTCTCTTTAAATATATTAGTGGGAAAGAAAAAATCACTCAAATTAAAGGAACATGGTGAAAGGGAGCACAATCTTGTAATGTTTTATATTTCAATAAATGATCTAAATGTATTAGAGGCCATTACGAAGTTTGACGAAAAGCATGTATTGAGAAGAACAAGGTATGGTGTTGTGTTTAAGGCTTGTTTTGTAGATGAAACGATGTTTTCAATCAGGAGATGGTATCATGTATTGAGAAGAACAAGGTATGGTGTTGTGTTCAAGGCTTGTTTTGAAGACAAAATGATGTTTTCAATAAAGAGATGTGTTGGCGACGGAAGTCACTCCTGGATTGCTAGCAAGAGCAGAGCCCGACGCCCATCAGTTTTATGTCACGGTGGTTTATAGATGGGGTGACCGAATGGAAGCTGACTCAAAACAATATCGTTCCAACTCCGAAACCAGGCTAGGCATGCATGAGTGAGTGAGGTCTTATATAAACTTCAGACAGTGAGTTGTAGTATATGGTGAAACAGGCGGAAGACTTGTATAAGAGAAAAGCAGAGGTCTGGTACTAACATCGATTTGCTAACAGGCTGTAGAAGAAGACGTTCGAAAGCGATATCATCTTACATTCAAACGCAAAACCAGAGAGTGCAATCATGCAACATTGAACCTTTCATCATAACATAACAACAACGATTCGCGAGAATCAGTCAATCACGAATTCTCTGGTGTGAGAGGAAAACATAGACAGGATAGGAAAACTGTTGTTATAAAACAAGAAATCTCAAATACAAATGCATACCCAGAACACTAGAATATCTGTTAAAACTTTACAGTAGGGAGCTCTGCTCTACCATCGATAGATACAAAAATGGCGAAAAAGCCTTCATATACTCAAAACAATCAACAACAGTGAAATCGAGACGTTGCATTGAAAGCTTTGCGTCTGCATGGCTTCTGACAATCCGCACCTGCAATCTTTGACTAATTGTGCACCTACGGCGGACGCAATCGAACTCCTGACAGCTTCGTGGGCGAATCGACGTGCCTTTAATTCGTCGTTGGACTTTTCCATTATGGTGGAGACGATGTCTAACCACCATCAA
>SNQJ01S0246321.1:0-13134 GCA_010110895.2 Picea sitchensis
CAATTACAAAATAGTTTTACAATTACACCATAGAAACCTTAAGATAAAAACATGCTTTAGGAAACCCCTTTTAGAAAGAAAGCTCTTTCCACACTTTCTTCAACCTTAAAAAGCAAGGTCATATCAAGTTAGCACATGCAATAGAATATACTTTAAATTTAATAATATTTTGAACTCCCTTTTAATCCGTTTAGCACCTTGGTTGAACTCGCTCAATTGATTGTATTTCTCTATCAAATCAAACAATTTAGACACCATCAAATGTTGTAAAACAAGAGTTGTGTCCTAGTTGCATATCTCCCTATACAATAGTATCTATAATCTTCATTAGGCATTAGTGATTTTTTTGTCAATTACAAACTACTTGACATTTCTTGGCATCTTTACTTTTGATAGTTTTCCCACTTCGAAGGGTGACCATTTCTCCATATTTTCCTTCACAAGGTTCCCTTTCTCTTTGTTGTCTAGTGTCTAAATCCTTAGCAATTTCACATTGATGGAACAAAGTTTCTTAACAATATATTTGCTTGACAAGGCTTGCAAAGATTAAGCAAATTGTCTAAGAAGAAAAAGTTTGTCGACTAATGATGACATTTAAGGTCAATGACATGAAGGATTTGAAGTAATAAGGATGGATTTCATAAAGATTCCAGTGTTACAAAACTCAAAGAGGCAAAAGAGTAAGACTTGTACTTGCACTCATGAAAAACCCAAAAAAAAAGATTGACTAATACAAAAACAACTACACAAATTTTAAGGATAGAAGCACTAAACAAAAAAAAATCATTGAAAAAAAAATTGAAGCATAAATGAGCAAAAAACACCAAATTTTGAGTTATGCTCTATCAAATTTTGGCAAGCATGCTTCTTCCCTTTGTTTGGTTTTTCAAATTCCAAACCTACCCTTCTACGAGCATCCTAGTTTCTATTACAATGATAGAGCATGACCTAAGGGTCAAGACTTCACAATAATGACCATGTCATGGTTATACATATGTATGGAGTACCATTTGTGTCATTCAATGTTTTTTTTTTTGTTTTTTTTAGGTTTTTTTTTTATTATTGAATATATATTTTCCTTCTATTTATATGATTGTGCACCTTAATTCATGAATCAACTTACCGCCTCCACTAAATTACCCAAGATGGAAAACTGGAGACATATTTAAATTTTGCACTAAACCACTATAAGATAGAGATTTCCTCTAAATAAAGAGCAAAGAAGTTACTTAAATGACAATAGAATAAAGGGGTGTTGTATCTAGAATAGAAGGGGTGTTATATCTAAATGGATATTGTTAGTGGGCCTAAGTTGTGAACCTAAAACTTGAGTTTAGAATGATAAGTGAAATATCATGACAATATGTTTTATTATGTCATAATGTGTGATGAGGTATATCGATTGGTTTATATTAAGCATTATGATGTTAATCCAACTCATGTTTGATTGACGAGTTGACTTGATCATACTAGCGAAGTGGAGTTCATGTATATTTGGTGAAGGATCTATAACATTAGTAAGATGAGTGATAAGTATCCTAACTTATTCTAGTTGGTTAAAAACAAGGAATGAAGAGAGAACCCATGAAAAGGGTGATGTGTTTTAGAGAGAATGCTTGTGAAAAGGGGGTATCCGTTTTGAAGATTAGAACTTTCGCCCATAAATTTACTGGTAGTAGAGACCGCATTGGAGTGTCATGAATTATTATGTGCAAGTTCCTTGTAGGAGAGGTGAGTTGTCTAAATAGGAGCTCACATCTTGAAATGCATTAATCAGTCTAACAACTACTTGCTCACTAAGAAGTATATATATATATATATATATTATTTTTTATATTTATTTTTCTCTTCCCTACAAATAAACTTTATTTGAAAAATAAAAATGAAAATAATTCTAGATGAGGAATCATGAAAACATGCTTTCCATTATTAATCTTCTTTCATATTAGGGGGAAAGAACTTGAAAGTGCTAGAGATGGATAAGAAAAGAGTCATAGGCAAGAGTTGGTAAACATTATGTAGGTATAGAGGATATACTTTTGAGATATACAAAGTAAAATTGTGGGAAGGAAGACCTTAAGGAAAAATGACTAAAGATTTTGGAACAAACCCTTTTAGTTAAAACAATAATAATTAATTAATTAATAATAATAATAATAATAATAGCTATAGAAATGTTCACTAACCCACTCATCAACATGGTGCTCTTTACATCTAGGCATGTTTGTAATAGTGAATTTTTGATAGAAAGCATGATTTGCCTTGACTAAGATAAAAATAATCCTATACTCAACATTTAACTTGGTCGAGATCTATTTATATGACTTAAGAGGAATGCGAGTTTGAGAACAAAGATCAAATAAACCATAAAGTGACGGAATCATATGACAATCAATTAGTAATATCTTAGTCTATGTTTGTAAGAATGGAAAACTTTTGTGTGCCAATCCCTTAAGTGATGGCATATGTAGAGTCAATCTAAAGTAATAATCAAAATTGAATTTTTTTTTAAAAAATGATTGTTTATAATTATCAAGGTATCAAAGGTGGGATTGTATATATGATGTATTGAAATTTATATCGAATTCAATGTAAGATTCACTTAACTATAGAACCAATGATGAGCTAAGGTTCTAACTGGCGATCAAGCTACTTTATATATGGGGTTCCTATATGGAACTTAGGATGAATAAAACTATAAGATAAATGTGTCTTTGTGTTAATTAACTTGCAAGTAATATGTATATAGAGTGAGACTTAGTTAGAGTTCTGCTAAATAAGCATAGTTGCAATCAATATATTAATAGCCTCAACATGTTTTAATCAAGTCACGGTCCAATGGGACCAATATAAAATAGGGTTTGCTATGGGGAAAGACACATAAGATTTGTCATAAATTCTCTCATATTTGAATGATACTTAACTTTGGGATGAAGTTTCTTGAAGGGGTGAATTGTGTCTTAGCCCCATATCTACGACCTTAGGTAGTTATGACTTTGATTTTTCTCATCTTAGTAATTCATTGCATAACAACTATTTGGACTCAACGATGTTGATATAGACATGTGAAAAATGTACATCTTGACCTATTTATGTGTTGCATATTATTATTTTTCATTGTTATATGCTCTTGATGATGATAACTCTTTGATTTGTTTAAACGTACAGAAATTAATATGTGGAATTTAGGTACATGGATACTAATTCAATGTTATGTTGTGAATGCATAAGAGATGCAAGACATGATAAAAAAAATAAACATACATTTCTTAATTGAGAGCGTCAATACAGATATGGATTATTATATGAAATTATGATGTATATACATGGATATGAATTATTGGTGAACTAACCTACAGGGTGATGAGCTACATTGTGCTTCTAAATAGCTATAGTGATGAGGTAACATGGATTTCATAGACATCAAGAAAATAGTGCTCTCTTTCTAGGATTCCTATAATTATTATTTAATTTATGATTTATCATTTGATTCTTGGTAAGTGTTCTAGTTTGACCAGGCAGTACAGCAACTCCCTGGAGCCTGGTTGTTCCGTGTACCCAGCTTTAGGCTTATTAATTGTTTAATATACAAGCGTGATGTAGGGTGTTTGACCCTAGTTCTATAAGGGGTGGAGGTGGCTTGCCCATTGTTTATCCTCACAAAACCCTAATCAGTGGGAGGGGTTGTGTGAAGTCATGCTCCCCTAGGCGTGTGATGGCGACTATTAGGCACTGGTGGGGAAATCTTGAATGAGAATCCTTTGACACTTCAGCTTCTGGGAGTTCTATACAGTTTCAGGTCAATATGATTGTGGCTCCAACTTAATACAATAGAGGAAAGGATAGAATGGAAGATGGAAGTAGGTTAGGAAGGAAGGATGCTTAGATGTTGGTTAGGAATCTTGATTGGGGATTAGAGATGCCACTATTGTTTACTCACTTGGTTCCTACCATGTTTAAAAACCCTCTTTTTATTTTCTATTGATATTTTAAAGTGTGATAATGAGTTATTGATGAATTGGTGTAATTTTGTTTGTTAAAGATTATTAAATGATGCATTACTTGATTTGTTGTCCTACATGTCTTGGTGTGATCATATGGGAACTGCTAGGAAATGGACATACGTTGAGCCCCATGCACACGATGCCAATATCCATTAGCTAATACTGCATTACCCTACACATGTACTGCTGGTACAATTATTTTATTAATTATTAAAGTAGATTATTAACTATTTAATTGAATGTTTATTGATTATGTAGATTATCTTCATGAAATATCTAGAAGCATTAAATACCTTCTTTGACTTTGATTGATGGTTGGTATGATGAATTAAATGAGCATGGTGGGTTGTCATGTACATTTTAGAGAAAATGGTCAAATTGCATTTATAAGCTAACACGAGAAGAAAGACTTCTATTGTTATTCCATGAGTCATTTATATTCTAGTTTTCATTTTAATCTTTTCCAAGAATCTAGATAAGGGAGGTTGATGGACTAATAATGAGGTGATTGAGGAGAGGTTGGGGGGGAAAGGGTGTATGGAAACTTGATAAATAGGGGAGAAAGTGGTGAGAAAGGGGATGGGAGGACTTTGATTGATGGTTGGTATGATGAATTAAATGAGCATGGTGGGTTGTCATGTACATTTTGGGGAAAATTGTCAAATTGCATTTATTAGCTAGCATGAGAAGAAATACTTTGCATTTTATTTATTGTTGTTTAAAGCAAGTCATTTATATTCTAGTTTTATTTTAATCTTTTCCCAAGAATCTAGATAAGGGAGGTTGATGGATAATAATGAGGGTGATTGAGGAGAGTTGGGGAAGGGTGTATGGAAACTTGATAAATAGGGAGAAGAAGTGGTGAGAAAGGGGATGGGAGGTTTGAGCATGATGAGAGATTGTGAAATATTTGGAAGATATATTTCTTATAATGGTTTTCTTTGAGCATTTGTGCTTTGTTGTTCTTGGAGTCATGGGCATGGGGGGCCAAGAAACCGAAAGGTTTCTTGGAGCTAGGAAGCCGGCTAGGCTCCTAGTTGGTTGGGAGGATTTTGTTGTTTCACTCTAGGCAAGCGGGAAAAGATGGTTGGAAGCATATTCCTACTACTAGCAAAGCTACATTGCAATTGATGAGCTTCAACAAACCATGGAGGAGGTATTTTCAATGGTAGTTTGTTGTACTTCTATTTTAAGTTTTAAATCTTAGAGTTAACATATTACGTAGTTCATCATGTTATTTATAGTTATCATTGAGCAAAATTTAAAAGAGTTGTGGAAATGAAAATCAATGAAATTATGTTAAATCAAAGTTGTTAATGCATATGTATTTAATGAGCGATTAATTGCCTAACATCCTAGATGGGTGTTACAAATGAGGCTTGTCAAGAGATTTATTTCCTTTGCAATTGTGCTATTAATGGGTAGAATTGTGTTTCTGATTCTGGTTTTGTGGGCACTATGTTGGATCTAAAACTACTGAGTGGTGCCCCATACTCAGATTTAGAGGTGGTGGGGATTTAGTCTTAGGAAGGCTCAAGAAATCCAAAGAGACATAAATGTATAAAAAATACTTAGGAGGCCATCAACCTAAACCTAGGTGGTAAAACTAAACACAACGACATTATGGAAATGGGGGATCATGTGCCAGTAGGATGATTTCTTGGGAAGAGAATAAGTAGTGAGGAAATGAAGAATTGGACCAAGCCAGAAGTGGGGGCCTCTCCATGCACCTTGATTATGGTAAAATGATGGTTGGTTTGGGTTTTTGGAATGAACGAAAAACCATAAAAATTATTGCACTAGCATCGCAAGTGGGTATCCAAATCCTTGTTCTTGAAGAAATGACATATAGAGTTTGATGTTCGGTTAGATAATGTGGACAGTCTTCCGATATGGGTTTGTATTCTAGGACTTCCATTGATTTTTTTATTTGATGAGATGTTTGAAATAAATGATAACACTTTTGTTGATGTCTAGATTTGTTAAGGTCCAAACAATAACCTCACGAGGATATGGATCCCCTTGAGTTTTTATGGAGGTGGCACTCCTCTTTGGCTAAAAGATATATCTTGAATATCTTGGATTAAGGAGAATGCTAGAAAACAAACTCCCAATCTTTATTGCTTTGATTTGTATATGAAATGGATCTTTAATAACATGATTTGATCTTTATGTGCAACAAGTAGCTTCTTTACAATACAAATATTGAAGGAAAGATTCAATATTAGAATATATACATACTCAACTTCATTTATGAGAGCCACTATCTTAGGGTCTTGAGTCACCAGATGACTCACTTCTCTCCATCACACATGCCAAAGTCATACAATAAGGCACAACATCTCGGACACAACCCAAGATGTCTCTGAAAGAACCATGTTAGGGCCATTCAAAACAAAGCAGAGTATAAGACGAAGTAAACCAATGTTTATAAGACATGTTAGTCCTTAAATCATGAAAAGTAAGTTGATGCCTAAGATACAAGCCATGTAAACAATTCACCCCATTATCCCTTTCAAGTATCACCCAAGCCAAAGACCTTATGAGGGTTACCAAATTTAAGTATGGGGAGGCCTTCATCCAGCCCTATTAGATGTGCCACCTAGAAAAGAGACAAATAACCCAAGTAGAGGGATAGGTCTCAAGAGTGACAAGGGAAAGTAAAAACCCATCAAGAGTAAGTGTGAAGATGTTATGGTTTAGGGATTCCTTCATGGCTTATGGTGTCCATCTCTATGAGCACTTTTGTTGAGGGTGCTCTTTCTCTTGAGTTACCCAATATTTGTGTGCCACCTTTTTCCAAACCCCTTTATTATCCATCTTTCCAATCCCTGCTTCCATTCATAATTTTCCAATGTGAGGGTCCCCTTTATAGGTTTCCAGGATTTTGCATTACTTTTTGGGACTGTGGCAAGCACTGAATGAGTAGATATCAAGTTGGACGGGATTTTGGTGCTCCTTATTTTCTATGTTCACTTTCCTTTTAGCATCGGTTTCTTATTCTTTTATAGCAGTTGTAATCTACCTACGGGCCATCAGCCCCTTTCTCATGAGATCATGGGCCATAGTTGAATTTTAGGATATGTGAAAGGTTTTATGATGGAAAATGTTAAGTATGGTCAGGAGCATAACATTACCCTTGGGAGCCCCCCCCAATATTACCCCTTTTCCCTAGGCGGTGACAACATAGAACTAGGGCACAAAAGATGACCACCAAGGTGAAATAAGGCAACCAAGACAATTTCTCAAGCAAGTGATCCACTATCCAACTTCAACCAATGATCCTTGTCCACGTGCATAATAAATTAAACACAACACCTTGCATGAAAAAAAAACTAACCATAACTCATGGTGACACTATCTTACTATGCCCCGTATATTGGGTTGCTTGAATGTGATAATCCTTGGTTTAGGAAACTGGGAGGAAAATCAGAGGGGTCATTGGGATGCCACATGTGGACATGTTGATCAACATCATCATGGTGTAGATCATGTTCTCCATTTCGGGCCTCGAGACATGATCTCCTCCAATTACCCCTAGGCATGGGGGGTAACAGAGTGCATGAAGGCCTTGAATTCCATCATGTTCCTATCTTTGTCCCTATTCTCTACCATCCATTTTTTGTTCCAATATTCTTCTAATTGTTGTCTCTTGATCCCTCTCCCAACCTAAATTAATTCATGGATGATACAACAACAATGGAAATGATCCATTAGAAACACATAGAAGGGGTTTACTACGAGAATTGTTTTACCAATACCATGAAACAAAGGCTCTCCTTGGAACCTTCTTCCCTTCTCTAGATCATGGATGTGGCCAGTCCTGGATAAATGTTTAGGGCAATCATCTTCGAAACAACAACCACCAGACACCAATAGGAGGAGAATGAACCCACATTCATGCATCAAGAAAAATCATTGATAGTTTAATGATAATGTTGACAACAAGAATACATGTAATGCTTGAGTGGGATTAAATCTTTTCAAACATTGTATACACATGCACTGACACTTGTGGCTTCAATGTGGCTCATGCATGACTTTGTCCTTTGGGTGTTAATATTCATAGTATGCATTTGGCTTGGGTGGTTCCATTACCATAGTCTATAATCCATTCATTCAAGTGGATGCCTATGTTGGCTTTGGCATCCACTATTTTCTTTTGTTTCCTTGACATTTGATATAAGTCAATGCTACCAAACTCCAATGCTATGTCTTGTGTTCTTTGAATCAACCTTGCCAACCTGACATCTCTTAGTATGTTTTTGGTTACATGAGTGATATATTGATTATGGAGGAGTCTCGCACAATTGTTGCATTCACAATTATTTTGTCCTTCATCATGCTTATGCCTTGATAGACTGTAATTGTTTCCACCTCATTATTCTTGGTGATGCCTAGTCCCTAAGTGAACTCCACCTTCATTTGTCCCATGAGATAGAAAATGATCCCCATTCCCCCATCCTGTCACCCTTGTGTTTCCTTTTGATGCACCATCGATGAACATGATAACACTTTTGTTAGAATATCACTTTTTAATAGATAAACACAAATTTTCCCCAAACATTTATGTTGAAGTTTTTAATTATACAACTATTAGTTACAGTTCTTCTCTATTATTATAATCATTTAGCACATTAGCTGCATAAATAAGATCATTGAAAGAGAGGCAATCACAGAAACAATAGAGACACACATATTATCCTGGGAAACACTCATGGGGGAGAAAACCCAACAAAATTTCCTCAATATAGATAGACCAAAGGCCGAACAGAATATCCTCCTCTACTCTTTCACTAGGAATAGTAGCACACCACTTGACCAAGAAATACCAAGAGATAGACCAAAAACCCTCCTTGACGTCACCCCCAGTTGCAACGGTTTATCCTCCAAGACTTGTGCACTGCAGAGCTAAGTAGTGTGTGTTTCCAAATGAGGCACTGATCTCTCTTATAAATAGTGGTCTGCCCAGCTGATAATTAGGTCTGGGATGACCTGTCACTTTACCCTCTTATTTTACATTTAAATTTCAAGGCTCAATAGGGACGACTTTTACAAGGACACAACAGGGCCTAAATAAATATAATACACAAATACATATTGACCCAACTTTGACCAATCTACAAAAGAGTATTTTATCTATACAAGACCCGACTTGATCAATCTGCAAAAGGGGATTTTATCTATATAATTATGACTCAAATATAAGTAGAATATTCTTCGAAGTTACAATAATTCAACACTCCCCCCTAATAAGAAGGGTATTCTACTGACAACATCAACAACAACTGATTGGACTCAATACAACATCAAGAGGAGGGGACATCGTCATCAACATCAGGAACAATGTCGGTCATATCTATAGGTCATCGAAAGTTTTTCTCATCATCAACATTAGTAGAAACTAAACATCATTATCATCTGCAGCGTGGAGCTGGAGTAACATCATCATCATCAATAGTATGAAGTTTAAACATCAATATTGATATCACAAAGTTGGAACATCAACATTGACAGCACGAAGCTGGAACAACAATATCAACAACACGAAGCTGGAAAAACATCAACAACAACACGAAGTTGGAACAACATCAACAACAACACGAAGCTGGAACAACATCAACATCAATATGTGGCAACAGAATGAGGCAGGTGCATCGACAACAAAAATTTTGGTACTCTGACAGATCGTCCTTACCAGACCTTCGGGATCTTCCCAAGAATCATAAGATTCCCTAGGATATAAAATCCTAACAAGATACCACGTGGTACTCTGACAGACCATCCTTACTAGACCTTCAGGATCTGCCCATGAATTATAAGATTCCCTAGGATATAAAATCCTAACTGAGATACCATTATTGACCACAGTTGGCATATACATGCACAGGTACTCTGACAGACCGTCCTTACTAGACCTTTGGGATCTTCCCAGGGATGATCAATCCCCTAGGATATAAAATCATAACGGAGCTACCCGTTGTTGGTCAGGATACCATAGCATCATCAACATCACTCCTCCTTTCGAGGGAGGCCTTTTCGAACTACACCAAGCTTGTCTCATAAGTACTCAAACTTCACACGAGATAGAGGTTTGGTCAACACCTTTGCAACCTGCTCATATGTGCCAACATATTGGATCTTTACAGCTCCCCTCTGCACCATATCACGAATTTAGTGGTACTAGATCTATATGTGCTTCCACTTATCATGGAACATTGGGTTCTCTGTCATCTTTATACAACTCTAGTTATCACATAGAATCATGATGGATTCCATCTCCAGATCGAACAAACTTGTCAACAACTTCCGAAGCCATATGGATTCACAACTAGCAGAACATACTGCAATGTACTTCGCTTCTGCCCTGTTGAGAGAAATACTGGATTACTTCCTTCTTTTCCATGAAGTCATGGCTGACCCCAAACTAAAACAACATCCTGAAGTGATCTTTCTATCTGAAGCACTTCCAACCCAATCTGAATCAGTATAACCATATAGTCTGAAGTCATGATCTCCAATATAACAGAGACCATAATCCAACATACCCTTAAGGTATCTCATCACATGCTTTGCAGCTACAAGGTGAACATGTCTAGGCTCCACTAGATACTGACTCAAGGTGTTCACAAAAAAACATATATATGGTTTGGTATTCGTCAGATACATCAACGAACTAATCATTTGTCTATATAGAGTAACATCAACTATTTTTGACGAAGTTCAACCAGGAGCTTCAAATTCGTCTCCATGGGTGTGGCCATGGATTTACATTCCAACATGTCAAACTTCTTCAGTATTTCTATTGCATACTTCCCTTGGTTAAGGAAGATATTTTCTAGGCTCTGCCAAACTTCAAGACATAAAAAAAATACATCGGGCCTAGGTCTTTCATTTCAATTTCAGCAGCAAGATTCTTCTTACAATTTGTGATGAGATTTTCTTCATTTGTCAAGAATGACTCATCCACATATAGCAGCAATATAACTGGTCCATCTTTCTCAATATTGAAGTAAGGGTTGGGATCATCTTTACTCTTGGTAAAGACCAAGCTCATCAAAAAACTATCAATCCTGCCATACCAAGCTCTTGGAGCTTGCTTCAACTTGCACACATGATTCTTCCTATCCTGTACTTCAAAACAAAATTTTCACATCACATTGTACCAACCTGGTACACTTGCTTAGATGCAACTCAATCTGCAAAATCATGTTCTAGCTCTATGTGATTTCTGCAAAGCACTATCTGTTTCAATTCCTGAGAGTATTTCCTCTACTCTCTCTATAACTGTTCCTTCTAGAACCGAGACTTTGCACCTGTAGTTGCTATTTCTAAAGCTGAGAATGATTGCTCTATTCTCACTGTAGCTGTTGAAATTTGAGAGTAGATCCTTTATGCTATCATGGCAATAGCTTCATATGAAATTGAGAGTGGCTGATACTAAAGGTAGCTTTGCATCTTTCATGGAGGTAACTCAATCTCAAATACAAGCACTGCTCCCTCTAAATCTCATATTGTATCAGAATCATGGTTTTTTTGGTTGTCTTCATGAATACTAGAACTATTTCTTTTATTATTGGAGCAAGTGTCTCGTCATGGTCTTCTCCCTCTTGCTGGGAGAATCCTCTGGACACAAATCAAGATTTGTACATATTTATATTGTTATATGCAACATGCTTGATCTGTTAGATCAATCTTGGAAGTCACTACTTGACTTCCCTTCTAGTCTCAAGGAAAAATCCATATCTCAATCCTTCTGACTGGCTTCCTTCTCTGTCACTGAAACAAGGGAATATTCCCATGAGATTTCACATCTCCTAGAAGTCTGTGAAGCTATGATCTAGTCTTCTCAACTCGTGGCATATGTCTACCAGTCCTGGAAGATGTCTATTTTTGCCATCTAATCCTTTCTGAGATCAAGCTTACTCTGAGTCTTGATTTCATCTGAGTCTACAAAAAATCTGTAGTCTTTGCAGGATATACTTAGTGTTGAATACCAAGTCTTAATATGAAAATTTGAGTCAGGATTCAAACAATTTCTGCTTCCTTTCAAAGTGGCTTAATTATCCATTGACCAAGTCAGTTGTGAGTTCTATTCTAATGTTTGGTCATCTTTGGAGCCTTCATCTCCTCATGATCTGTCTCCATATGAGATGTTTTGTTTTTAGCAAAAGTAGATTCTTCTTCTTCTTCTTCTTCGTTATATGGATGTATATGGTCATATATACAACTTTTATAGTTTGCTCCATGTCTCATCTAATATGTTTCCTCCTGCAAACGTTACTATAGCTTCCTTAGGGTTATCACCTGTGACTTGCCTGGAACAAGAACAATAAGGGAGAAACAACAGACAAGAATAATACTCTTTATAATAATAATAGAATAATAGAAAGAACAATCGTCACAATATATCCTTTAGAGCTGTCACTTCTGACCTTCCTGAAACAAGGGTCCAAAGTAAGAAATACAATAATAAGAAATGAGAGCAACACTCTTCTAGTGTTGTGATCAATCATTCCTCCATGGTAACCTGGAAACAAAACAAGAAGTTTATCCTAGAGGAGATGTTAGTTATATCTAGAAAATGATTATAGTAAGCATCGATCTCAATAGTGCTCACATGCTACCAAGTATTCAATTATAAAAAATTTCAAAGATTGTTGTTACAACTACAGTGTTTAACAACTATCAAACTTGATATGTGTAAATTTGAATCTTATCAATTTAATCAATCAAACCTCGAACCTGGAGTCTTGTCCTCAATAATGAGTGTGTTTCTTTTCTTCGAAGTCTCCTTCACTCAATATGACAAGTACCTTCTTCAACCTGTCCTCTGTACTAAGACAATATGTTATCTTGATAGAAATCTGAGTTAGGGAATAAACTCTATAATCTCAACTTTAATCAAGCTAATACTTTGACTTTAATTTTGACCAATGGTTAGTATGATAACTTCAACATATCAAAATGCAACTTGGATATTCATAAGATTACAATAATGCCATAACAAATAGAGGCATATCAAAGTAATCAAACCTAGGGTGCATAGTTCCTTCGAATGTGTTGGATCTGAGATCCTTTTGGACCTATGATAGTTTCTTAGACAAAAGATCTTTTCTCCTACAAATAC
>SNQJ01S0246321.1:13144-24829 GCA_010110895.2 Picea sitchensis
CAATAATAAGAAATGAGAGCAACACTCTTCTAGTGTTGTGATCAATCATTCCTCCATGGTAACCTGGAAACAAAACAAGAAGTTTATCCTAGAGGAGATGTTAGTTATATCTAGAAAATGATTATAGTAAGCATCGATCTCAATAGTGCTCACATGCTACCAAGTATTCAATTATAAAAAATTTCAAAGATTGTTGTTACAACTACAGTGTTTAACAACTATCAAACTTGATATGTGTAAATTTGAATCTTATCAATTTAATCAATCAAACCTCGAACCTGGAGTCTTGTCCTCAATAATGAGTGTGTTTCTTTTCTTCGAAGTCTCCTTCACTCAATATGACAAGTACCTTCTTCAACCTGTCCTCTGTACTAAGACAATATGTTATCTTGATAGAAATCTGAGTTAGGGAATAAACTCTATAATCTCAACTTTAATCAAGCTAATACTTTGACTTTAATTTTGACCAATGGTTAGTATGATAACTTCAACATATCAAAATGCAACTTGGATATTCATAAGATTACAATAATGCCATAACAAATAGAGGCATATCAAAGTAATCAAACCTAGGGTGCATAGTTCCTTCGAATGTGTTGGATCTGAGATCCTTTTGGACCTATGATAGTTTCTTAGACAAAAGATCTTTTCTCCTACAAATACCCTTTAAAATAATGATATAGTTTAAACATATGTAAGTACATACCTCTGACAGTGTCAAAAGGTAGTGGCATCATTCGACAACAATGACAAGAAATAACGAACCTTTGAAACTTTAAAGGTTCTTCAACTTGTAATTTAAGGTTAGCTAGATAGTTTCTATGGTAAGGCGCACTAGGACAATAAAAATCAGTCCCAACACTTCAATTTTTTTTTTATTGCAATTGGTATTTCAACTAGTGTTGGCACTGCAACTGGTACTGCAACTGGCATGAAGGAATTGGCACTGCAACTAGTGTTGCAACTGGCATGAAGGAATTGGCACAAAGGAACTAGCACGAATGAACTGACACTGCAACTACAACTGCAAGTGGTACTACAGCTGGAACTGGTACTACAATTAGTATTGCAACTGCAACTTAGGGTTTTATGAGGAAACCCTAATTTTTCAAACTTCAAATTTCAGAATTTTGATCCAGGGACTGCCCTCCTAAGGCGAGCTCCTAGATGTGGTTACTTCCTCCAATGTCCTCCTCAAACAAGGAAAATGTCACACTCAGGGTTTATGCAGAAACCCTAATTCTGTAACAGCTGCAACATTGAGAACTGAATCTTGGAGAGGGTGCGTTGAAGCTAGCCACTTCTTATAAACTGTGAGTTGGTCTCTTTCAGGCCTGCTCTGAAACTATGTTGAAGTTTTTACTTATACAACTAGCAGTTACATTTCTTCTGTATTATTATAATCATTTAGCACATTAGTTGCATAAATAAGATCATTGAAAGAGAGGCAGTCACATAAACAATAGAGACACACATATTATCCTAAAAAAACCTCATGGGGGAGAAAACCTGGCAAAACTTCCTCAATATAGATAGACCAAATACCGAATATAAGATCCTCCTCTACTCTTTCACTAGGAAGAGTAACGCACCACTTAACTAAGAAATACCAAGAGATAGACCAAAAACCCTCCTTGACATCACCTCCAGCTGCAACAGTTTCTCCTCCAAGACTTGCGTACTACAAAGATGAGTAGTGTGTGTGTCCAAATGAGGCACTGGCCTCTCTTATAAATAGTGGTCTGGCCAACCTATAATTAGGTCTAGACCGACCTGTCACTTTACCCTCTTATTTTACATTTAAGTGTCAAGGCTCAATAGGGACGACTTTTACAAAGGCACAATAGGGCCTAAATAAATATAATACACAAATACATATTGACCTGACTTTGACCAATCTGCAAAAGGGGATTTGATCTATACAAGACTTGACTTGATCTATCCGCAAAAGGGGATTTGATCTATACAATAATGACTCAAATATAAGTATGATACTCTTTGAAGTTACAATAATTCAACAATTTATTCCTATGAGTGTCTTACTCGATCACAAAGATAAATGTGCATCATCGATATTTGAAAAGGGAGTATAAATGGAAGTTGGAACATTGATAAGAATGTCAATCATTGAATATCGAGTACCAAAGATGTTAAGTGGATATCCTATAATATCATGATGAAGACCCTCTCGGTGATCTAGATAGCCAGGTAGGAGCAAGAGAAAAAATAGAAGAAAATCACACAAAAGAGGATAATCTTGGCACACGTGCTTACACAATAAAATATGCAAGACATATAAATATGAATATATACTTATTTTATATGATATATGATAAGGTGATGAATGTTTATTCTAGTGTTGTGAGATTCACACAAGACTTGCACATCTTGATGAGTTATCTAAGTCATTCCCAAAACAAGTACTCGCCAAAAACTTCCTTGAAACTCATCATCATTTCAAAACTCATGACTGAAGAAACTCACCAAAAACTTTCCTAGTAGTTGCTCCTAGGCTCTCCCTATAAACAAACATTGCAATAAGAGGGGATTTATTTATATATAGAGAAAGAACCTATTACAATAAAATAATGTTATTCATGCAAAAACCCTAACTAACAAATACAATACATATTGATGTCTACAACAACTAATTTGAATAGTCAACCAAGGGGGTAAAATTCTTCATGACTCTATGTTAAAAAAGGGCCAAACGGCCAACCGCTCCAACCGCACATTTGTTTGGTTCAAATGAGTTTTCACATATAACCACGGGCTTATCCGTGTTCAAACCAAAACAAAACGCACGCAAAAAGGTTACAATGGTGGTCACATAACATAACACGCGACCAAGAGCTGGGGCTAGGCCCTGGCCTGGTCGCGGCCCAACCATACAAACGTTCCACTTTAAATATAATGAGGAATATACATGTAACAAGGAACAAGTTATGGCGTAATGGTTCGACGAACTTTGTTAAAGCGTTGTCGGTGGGGGAGGTCCGGGGTTCGAATCCCCCAGACTCCAATTTTTTTTTTTGACAAAACCATATTAGCCAAAAATTGGGGTGCCACGTGGCAGCCCGTGATTGGGCCACGTGGAACCCAATCATTTGCCAACAAAACTACCACGTGTCGACATCTGATTCGACGAAGTCAACCAACCAGATCATGCCACTTGTCAACCGCTAATTGGCCCACGTCACTGCCACGCGTCGCTGCCGTACGCTCTATCACCTTCCACGTCATCTGCCGTACATCTGCCCAGTCAGCTTGCCACATCAGCTGCTGACGTCACCTGTGCCATGTGTCACCCTTCCAGTGGTGACACGTGTCACCTCCGGATTGGTCCAGCCGTATGCCCAAAATGCCAAATTTGCCTGACACGTGTCATCATCTGGAGCCACCACGTGTCCTGTACGGACCTGACACATGTACTGTACGGAACCACCACGTCAGTGTACGGACCTGCCATGTGGCCTGTACGGACATGCCACGTCAGCGTCCGTACGGACTGTACAGACTGCACAGTCAGCAATTTTTTGCCTGTTTGACTTTTCGGACAGAATGTGATATCTTCTCCATACGGACTCCGTTTGACAAAGTAAATATACCACCAGAATCATGAATACGAGACAGACGCAATGGTGTTGGTTTCGTCGAATTCTGAGCACTTTCATTTTTGATCATTTTTCATGCCCTGTCAGGCTTCTGAATCCGATTTCGAATCAGAGCCTTAGATTAATCTCTAGGGAGGTCGACCCATGCCAAAAATAGAAAAGATAATGCTTGAGTGGGACATGTAATATAGAAAGAGAAGAAACCATGCATGACAAGTGTCCCATAGCCAAATCGATCCATATATTGAAGAGTGTACAACTACCAAGTGTTATTTTCTACCTTGCATCTGTCATAACAACTAATCGACTTGCTAAAAATAGCTTCTAGTACACTTTCCAAGTCAAAATTTTAGTCAAAGATGCTCCAACAACTCGCAATGGTCAAAATGTGTGATCCGTGTTTTCATAGGTCCACAAGAAGGTATAACCCACCACTCATGCCAAAATAATAATAAAATATTCCAAATCTACTTCTACATGTGTGCAAAAAGGGGTGTGCTCCATCTAGTCTCACAATATCACCATATAACATCATTTCCTAGTGAAAAATGTTACCAAATATGCTAGGGCGTTAATTTAAGAGACACCATGTACCCTCATAACACACAATCGACAGTTAAATTATCTCAATCATCCTCAACATGTGCATAAATAATTAAACCTTAAATAACCTTAATAGACATGATAACTAATTGAGTAAAGTTCAAACAAATCATATCATACCCAATACCACCCTCTAATGTATCAAAAATACCATATGAACTCTAAAGAATATAAAGGTGATGATGATATTCAAATAATAAAAGGGGATGATGTGACATACACCCTCCTAACCAAAATACCACCATGTATTCATCACATTGTTGAATACATTGAAATATGCCATCAAAATAATNATATAAAGGTGATGATGATATTCAAATAATAAAAGGGGATGATGTGACATACACCCTCCTAACCAAAATACCACCATGTATTCATCACATTGTTGAATACATTGAAATATGCCATCAAAATAATAAACAAGGACACGAACCAATTACTTTTTACATGACACCTTTCTCAAAGACATCATAGCATCCATTGTTGAGCAGTAGTCAGTTCCTAGCAAATCATAAGATTACTCAAGCAACCAAAAGGGTAATGTCAGGAAAGGTGTGTGCTTCCATAATATGTCCCTAGATAATGCCAATAAACAATCTGAACCTCTATAAATATTTGAAAATTGATAGAAAAATGCTTAAGAAAATTCTCATACATCATACTAGGTAAGAGAGGATATTATTGTGAAGAGGTTCAAGAAAATTGGTAGTAAGAGAAAGGACATTCATAAGGACAAATCAATGGCTTCTAGGTTGCACATAGACTGCTATGTGCTTACTTCAATCATTAATATTTCTACAGTAGAAATTTGTTATTTGTTATGTAAATAGTTATTTCGAATCATTTTTATACTTATTGCATTTGGGTATATACATTCAATGTAACTTTGGGGTCAACATGTATGCTCCTAATGCTTGGGTTATATCCTTCTATGAACATATTTAAAGGTGTCATGAGCATAAAGGTTGTTTGTATACCTACTTTGTAGATATTATATAGGTTGTACATCTTTATATCCATATGACTTCTTTTGATTTTGGTTATATATTGAAGGTAATTAAAATTTGATATGTGAAGTGGACATTGAATTATATTGCAGTCTATAGCTATACCTTCATAACTCTTGAGTGGAGGCATCTTGATTTCTTGTTGCCTATCTTGGTTTTTTCATTTTCAATGCAAGATCTCATGACCCTGCCACTCCCAAACTCCTCATTGTTGTCTTGTGATAACCTTGCCAAAAGGATATGGCTCTACACTACGATAACTCATCATCAAACCCACCACTACTTTATGCACAAACCATGCTACCATTTTTCACACATGCAATAGGTCAACTCAACTCAACATTCTACAAAAGGCCATATTTAAACTTCCAAATTTATAATACCTTTGTTCATTTTCATTCTTCAATTCATAAAATACATTTTGGCTATACTACAAACAAGTGACCTTGAGTTTCCATTAGGAATTTAATAGCAAAATTGAACACAAACATTCTACAAAGCAAGCAATAAAAGCACCCCAATTCCACCCAAAATTTCATATTGTAGATTCAACATATTCATATTAAGAAGATATCACTAATGCATGGTTAAACACGATATATTGTAGACAACATGTTCTCCCCAAAGGTTCAAGGATCAAGATCTGTCAATTTGGAAGGGTTTGGTGATAATGTATTCACCAAATATGCAAAAGAATTTACCCCTTTCGCCCTTGAGTGTTAATGACATAGAGGAGAGACGAATGATATACAATATTCAGGATATGAAAATCCAACCTACAAATCTTAGAATATGATAGAGGTATAATTGAATTTCTTTTATAGAACCAAACAACATTTTATGTGTTTTTCTTAAATTTTTTGCATGGAATTGATTGTAATGCTATGATTTCTAGAGAGAAAACTCTACAAGCTTAAAATAAAGCTACTTCTCTATAGATGTTATAGCATCACATTAATAGGTAGAAAAAAGATAGTGTGAGCATTGGTTTTTATTGATTCAAATATTATTGTTTCTAATATGCATGGCTCAAAGGAAAAACAATAAAGGATATTATTATGAGGGTGCTATGAGGGCATTGTAATTACACTCAAGGTGTTTTTAAGGGAACATGTATCTCTTCAAAAAATTTAGCAAGCCAAAACCTATCTACATTTACTAGTGTAATTACAAAACCACTATCTTCATGTTCAAATCGACCTTTATAGTGGTCCTATCCATTTTCTTCATCAAGTGCATATCACTAATTGTACATGATTTGCCAAAAGGAACATTTATAAAGTATACGATGCCATATCTATCTCTTCACCCTGCAAACCATAGTCAAGACTGGAATCAGCCCCAAATGTAGGTTCATATACTTTAAACATGAAGAGGAGATTGAATAAATCTTTTAGGGTTCTTATGATTTGATCATATGTGAAACCTTGAGCCAATCTTGAAAGGGATTGGTCATTTTAAGGAAAGTTTAAGCAAGTATGACTCAACTTAGCATGAGTAGACCAAATTCATACATGATTGTAGATATTATGCCCTGTTAAAATAGATGTGTCCTTGAAATTGTCTTGACCGACCCAATTTTGTGATTTTTTGCATTCTGAACGTGAGTTTATTGCACGATTGCAGGTAAAGGGTGGTGGATTTTATGCCATTGCATGTTACATGACTAAGTGGCTTAGTGTTTTTGCCAAAAGAAATTTGCGTCAAAATTTGAGGATTAAAGGTTTGATTTTAGGGTTGAGTATGCAAATGATAGAGTCCTCTCCTATAAGAGTTTGACTCACCCACTAGATTGGATTGGAGTTGGTTGTGAGAAATGTGACAAGTTCAGACACCTCACCTTCCAATACCAAAACTTCCTCAACATTAAATAAGATGAAGTTTTGTTGACAGTTTAGGAAAAGGAGAATAACGATAATAACAATAATAGTAATAATAAGGCCTATGGTAAAGATCAGGAAAAATCTCTTAAGCATGCCATTGCTTCAACCCCCTTCGTAGTTCTCATGAAGTTGAAGAGGATTTTGACTTTGATATCATGGACAATGATGCAAATCATGGAATTGAGAGGATTATTGCAAAGAGATTCATGAAAACTAGTGGTAACAGCAAGGATGAGCATAAGGACAAATCGAGGGTTTATAGGTTGCATGTATGCTAATATCTACTTACTTCGATAATTAATATTTTGACTATAATTTTTTTCTTTATATTCATTGAGTAAATAGTGTTTCTAAATCATTTTTATACTTATTGTGTATGGATATAGTCTATGTTAAGTGCAATTTTCGAGTCAAGATATATGCTCCTATTGCTTGGGAAATATCCTACAATGAACATATTTAGAGGTGTCATACTGATAAAGGTCATTTTTATGCTTTCTTTATAGATCTTATATAGTTTCAAAAATAATTATATCCATATGAATTCTTTCGATTTTGGTTATATATTGCATGTTATTTAGATTTGATATGTGAAATAGACATTGAATTATATTGCAATCTATAGTTATACCTGCATGACTCTTCAGTGGAGGCATCTTGATTTTGTGTTGCCTCTATCTCATTTTTTCCCTTTTTAGTGCAATATCTCACAACCTTGTCACTCCTCAACTATGTTTGGTTGTCTTTCGACAATGATGCCAAAAGGGTATGTCTCTACCCTGTGACGACCTCTCTACTAGCCCCAAGTTTTTAAACTTGGCGATCCCCCTAAACATTTTAATGGAGCCTCATCAAGTAGATTTTTCTATCCCTTGAGCTTGTTTTGTTTTTCTCAATTGAAGATTGCAAGCTATTGGTTGGAATATTGAATGGATATTGGATAAATTTCATGGGATCATGTTAATTTCATGTCTAAATGCATCGTAGACTAGGCTTGTTTTTTAATTCTTTGTTTCTTTCATTGTCCTCAGGTTATGTGCTTTGATTAATTCAATTGAAGAGTTCAACTTGTTGAAGGTGCTTATGTAGCCTTGTCACGAGATTAAGGATGAATAATAACCACATCATCACAAGAACAAGACCAATGTATGTTGAAATATTGTAACTTTGAAGAATATTCTAACTATATTTGAGTTATTATCTTATAGGTCAAATCCCCTTTTGTGGATTGATCATGTCAGGTCTTGTATAAGACCAAATCTCATTTTGTGGATTGGTCAAACCATATTTATATGGTGGCATTTGTAAATTCGGCCCCTAGTGTTTATAAAGTGGTTTTAACCACTCTTGGAAGAAGTCAACCCTACTAAGTGAAGAGACATAACCCTAGCACCTCCTCAAAGAGTATTCATAAGTGAGGATGGCGCCTCACTTATTCATTCACTCACTCACTCATCTAGTGCACATCTTTTGAAGGCAGTTGCAGTTGCAGGAGGAAGGAGAAGAGATACGCATGCTTAGTACTAGTTTATTTTGGTGTTTTGGTCTTAGTCTTGGCATTATATTGGCAATCTATTATTGAGGAAGTTTTTGCTGGGTTTTCTCCCCCATGAGGGTTTCCTAGGATAAAATATTGTGTACATTCTGATTGTGTTTCTTTTAGTGATCCTCTTTATGTTGTTGTTTTGGAAATACATTGAATGCCCTAGTAAATTGAAAATGACATAATAACAAAATTAATCTTAACAATGTAAACATAACCATGCAATGGTGACGAGTATGAAAGAAATTGCATGAACACATGATGACCAATTGACACGTGTTCATGGAGTGAGTTGTGAAGAAGGCATGTGTAAGTAAAGAGTGAATGTTTCACAATGATGTCAAGCCACATAATATAACACAATATAAGATTCTTACAATCTGCCTAATTACGTGCCTTGTTCATAGATGCCAAGTTTTGATGGAAGTGCATAGGGGATTTATGCAGACACATGACACAAGGCAACATAATGATGAAAAAAGGGTAATATCAATTAATTATAAAGCTAACCTTGTTAATGTATTGCTACACCTAGAATCACAATGTTATCTGTGATTCTAAGACCTCACACAAGTGTGCATCAAATGATAGGATGATTTTGCATCCAAATCATAGAAGGGAAAGTCCAGCCACATGGAAATGTGAGAAGATAGAACTGGTTTCACAACCTAAGTATGTTTTCTTGCATCATCTAATTTTATCTAAGTCATGCTTTACCATTGACAAGAACTTGAGCAAGTTTCATTATGATTCAATGATTTTTTCTTAGTTTTCCCCATAGATGCATTGGATGCATGTGAACCTACTTCACCAATTAAAATTAGCCATGTTCTTAATAATTGTATCAACATCAATAATCCCTTAAAAAAACAATATAACAAGGATAAAGAAACTTTGTTTTCAATAAAGCATCATTCCGAACAAAGACCAAACTTTTGATTAGGAAGGTATTTTGCGTGTAATTTAGGTGTTCGACCAAATTGGGGTTTTGATCTATGGAATAGGATACCTATATTATTTAAGGGCCTACAAACTCAACAAACTGATGGAATCAAGTTTCAAGGTGGCATTAAAAATTTTCCATCAACGAGGAAAACTAGGCTTATGGATTTTGAAACCTATGAAGTCGATGTTGAAACAAGGTGTCCAAACACTCATTGGAAATACACTTTGTGTCCTCCATGCACTATAACCGATGGTTCGAAATATGAGGTCCCAATAGAGAGTAATGGTTTAATGATAGCGAAAAGTCAAGGGTTTTCACCGAGGCCTATTTTAATTCATTTTTTAATTGCTTTATGGGCTAGCTTTAAATGGCTTTTGTATTCCGTCAAGGTCTTAATGGTGTTGTGATGTTGGTGGGATGATAATTACCAAGTCTCAAATATACATTTCAAGTATCTAGTCACCACGACACTAACGGCTATGTATAAGCATGTTTTGTTGAGAGACATGATTAATATTAGTTGTTAGTATGTTTCGATGATTTTATCATGCACCGCAACATTTTTCCTTCATAAATGGATAAATCGCTAACTTGAGAGGCCAACATCCCTCCAAATTAAATGATTAAGGTTAGGCCTTCAAAGTGGGCGAAATTATCTATTCCACGGAAAGAAAAACTAAGTCAACTCATCTATTTTTGGCAATAAAGCAAGGAAAGATCCTCCCAAGCTTAAATTGCTATGTACGTAGGCTAGAAATCCTCTCAATCCAACAATTGGGTCCCTTAGTCTCCTATACTTAGTGACGAGTGCTTAAATTGGCATACTTTCAGCACCAGTCTAATACCTTTTTGCTTACCATTTTCTATTGATCAATTCTTTTTTTATACTTTCCTTATCCAATTTTTCCTTACTTATCATCAATGTATGAATCTTTCCCCATATGCCATTTTTACGTTATTCTTGCATATTTCTTAAAGGAACTTGTTACTTTCATGTACTAAGACTGCTATACATGAGTAATATTGTAGCTACAACTCCTCACATTGGTTGCAATACCTCTCTACTACAACTCTAAGTGCACTTTTTGTTGTTGCAATTCCAGGCACAATCCAACTTTTTCAACTCCAAGTGCACTCTTCATACTGCAACTCTAGCTAACCATTGCAATTCCTTGTACAATCCAAATGCTACAACTCCAAGTGCACTCTTCGTGTTGCAACTCCGAGTACACCATTGTTGCGACTCCAATTACAAAGCGAACCAACACAGCAGTCAACGTTGCAGCTGGCATTTGGGAAACGGTCTTCATGTAGGAAGGTGATAAGAGGCAAGTAGGCGACTAAAAGAAGAAGCAGTTTTCCTATTGAGTCAACAGATGCCCAATCTTCACTAAAATTTGGAAAATTCAATGTAATTGGATTAACAACTGGATTCTCATGGATTTTCATCAATCTCTTTGTATAATTTTAGACATTGGTCATACTGTATAAGAACCTCAGCTTCCCCAAAGCTGAGGGGGAGGAAATTATTCTAGCAATCAGATTCTATTGTTATTGTAACTTTAAGACTTCTACAGTACAATTATGTTTCTTCTTCATGCATGTGTAATGGTGTGTTGAAAAATCGTGCTATTTTGACCCCGTAGCTCAATATCTTGCTTAAGGGGGTAGGGTCCCCTCCTTAGTCAAGTATTGCCTATATATTAGTGTAGGATTTAAATATTTCAATTTTGTTTATTTGTTTCAATAATTATTTCATTTCTCAACTTGCTGCAATTCTAGATTTCGTAGAACAACAATTACAATTTGTGTGTGGTTAGTATTTAATTTACTGTTTTTGGGAGTTATGCAAATCTAAACTGCAATTCAGCATTGATTCAATTTCTATGAAGTTGTAATCGTAGATGATACTGTAGAAATTTCGATACAAATTAATGTATTCCTGTGATTCTCCTGATCTAACAATTTCCGCCACTTGTTAAATACAGAATCGCTTCTACTATTATTATTGCAGAAGCAATTAAACCACGATCACAACCACAATGCACAAAGTGAAATATCAATAACACACAACACGGAAGTTTTACCG
>SNQJ01S0246322.1:0-13134 GCA_010110895.2 Picea sitchensis
CTTAGAATTCTTTCAAACTACTTCCTAAAATTTGCAACCCTACTAACCTAGCATCTAACCTAGCTAGTTTGGGACTAACCTTAAGCTGATAATGTTTGGCCTTGATTAAAACCTGCTTGGATGAAAGGTGCGACCTTGTTATCTCTTCATGGCCCAGGTGGATTAAGTTTCATCTTTTTGGTTGAATTTGTCCAAAGCGTCCATCCTTGGCTGCTAACTGGAACAACAAAATTATATATGGGTAGTCACGCATAGTCTTAGATCTCTTGTTTATACCTAAAACGTTGTGATTTCTTTCACCTATATTGATAGACATTGAGTTATTAATTACATTTTGCAAGCTTATTGATGAAAACGTTCTACTCTTTGCCTAATTTTTTATCTAGATTTAAGCAGCTGTCATCATCATCATTAGCAACAATATATATCGTATAACAATATTATGTATATGAGCTGAATTTTATTGCATTAATGATATGATACAGTTAAATTACAAACGATGAATGCTCTTATCTATTGCTTTGTTGAAGAAGTGATATAAGTTAGTTATCTTTGCTTAAGAAATCATTGACTTAAAGTCCATGATTGCATTTGATCATTAAGCTCATATATATATATTTGAAAGATAGTCTTAAATGCTTATGAAGTACTAATACACTGTACACATTCCTATTTGTATTTGTCTTGTCACCACTTAAGCAGGTGCATCATCAGTGGATTGTTCTCTTTGACTATCTCTTCTTAGGCGACTAATCTGTGAAAGGGAATATCTTTGACTTGGTCCATTACCCTTTAGCCTTTCATTTACCAGATTACTGGGGACGTCTCCCTTGGACTAAGCCCTCCTAAATAGAAGAGCTCCCCATCAAGGTGACAACGGGTGGGGAAGCTCACATTACCTTAGGTTTAAGCCACGACTCAAGCTCTTTTTAACCTTTCCTGGCAGATGCGATAACAATTCCATCAAAGATAACCATGCGTGACAAAATGGACCAACTCCTCATAAATGTTCTCTGGATGATAATCCTGTTGCAAAAGAAGAAAATTAGAGTAAAATTGAATGGCCCACGAAAGAAAAATACCAACTGACTTATTGGTGATCTCAAAGTCCAGAAGTCAGAAATTGTAAAAATACTAAAAAGGAAGACTCTGACCAGAAACAAAAGTCCACAAAAGAAAAATACCCGCAACTCATAGACAGATATAAAGGGAGGGAGGCTGGAACCATAAGAGAAAATGATGTACGTATTTTCCCTTCTCAGCAGGATATATTTGTAGCAGAATTCCACCCACCTCCTCTACACAATACACCGGGGTTGTTCAAGGAACAACCAATTTCAAATTCAAAGAGTACAAGGAGGGAGACATGATACCGGATGTGGGATGCCAATAGAGAAGCCTACTAATATCAAAGAAGACAATTGTTTTTTGGCTTGGCCCTTTTAAGGTTGGAAAAAGTCGGTTAATGATTCCTATTACCTTTCTACACTAGAAGGAAAAAGGCGCCTGATGCATCGTGACATCTCCTTAAACCCAGGGGTGGTGGGACATGGTCGAATAGAAGTAATCACTTGTGTATTATACCGCATTGTTTATTTCCTATTATATATGCATCTTGTTTGTTTCTTGTTTCTTGCCTTATATGCACATTCCCATGCACATGCTATTGCTTTCTTGGGGGTGGCAATACCACCCACCTTTTGTCAGTGATGCTTTCTTCTCAAGTGTGAGCGGAGTCCGCAGGTTTATGCTAGAGATTGTTGGGGTTCTCATGCACTATAGTTAGCATGTCGAGTTGAGCGAGATGTTATCCCTCGATATCTGGGATAACTAGGAGATGCGTGTCCGGAGGCCCACATGGTCCTAGACGTAGATCTTAGAGAATGGTTGACTTGAGCATGGCCTGGAGGGCCCATCTTTCTTCTTTCGTCAGTTTTTCTGTCGGCCCGATGTGATTTCATCCTGCAGCACAGTTGCATCGAGAGGACTCTTGCTCCATAGAGGTAATTGGTCCAAGGTATCATGGTATGTGTCATATTGGATTGTTATAACCTTCTTATATATGCATTAGGTTCATTTTCATTTCGATGGCCCTTGGATCTTACACTAATCCACTTGACCATTAGTGGGGTGATTGATTGTTGGCCTAAGATGATATTCATGGGTTTGGTTAGCCACCAAGGGGGTTTCTTGAGCCATCGTCGCTCCCACCATCTTATCACTTTATCTTATACCCAGCTCATCCATCCCATTTCCCCTAGATGGCCATTAGGATGACCATTGAGGTTACATCTTGTCTTGTGGGAAGGAAAGGGCTAAGGCCAGGGGGGTAAAAGTAGCTGGTTAAAGATAAAAGCCATTGGAAATAAAACCTAGAGATGCTTAGCCGAGGGGATCTAGAAGGCAATAAAAACCTCTGGGTAGAAACTAAAGGGACCCTAAGAAAAATAATAATAATAAACAAGACCTAACCAAAGGATGGGAGGTCTCATCCAGGCACCGGTATTATGTTCATAGGTATTGCATGATATGACATTGCCACTATTTGGTCACCAAGCTAGGGTAATGGATCTCATTTGCATGGCTGAGAGGAAGGGGTCTCATCACGAGCCAACCTTCTCATTTACTGAAGATGCAGGTGAATGCTGTTGTCATCTCAGCCACCGAGGGCCAAAGGCGGTGTCCTCACAGTGGAGACCTTGAATAAAAACAATAAAGAAAGATGAGATAAAGGGTTTGGAAAAAATGCATCCATGATGGGTGCTTCGCCTCCTACAAAGAGCACCCTGAGGGCGACATCCCTTGGTCTTGCTATGACTAGACATCCTAAAACCATATCACCTCGTACACATGGCTTGGATCCTTTGAAACTTTTCCATCTCGTGGGTATTATCCAATGGGACATTACGGCGGTTTCCTTAGCTTTTGTATAGTAGATGCAGTATAATATGCTTTGAGCTCTTAGATGATAGGGATTTCATGCATATGTTTGATAACTTTAATGATTATATATGATTTACATTGTTATTATATCTAGGATTGATGAGCCCATGGAGAGCATAACCTTTGATGTCTTGAGACCATACCGTTGGGCAGTGCAGGATCGGTGCACATGGGGAGATGGTCTTCGGACCTCCATGAAATTTTGAAGAGCCCATCGAGATGATTCTTGGGATAAGCGAGGTAGAGACAGTGATGGCAGTACATGAGGAAGAAGAAGGACACCCTCATCGGACGCTTTGGCAGAGATTGACATATGGGGATCAACCCACGCATATGGGAGGATAGCTTTAGGCGGGGCCGCCACCGGAGGGCCAGTGGACGTTTTTCTGGAGCAGATGGTAGTGTTTTGGGCTTGTTTGGCACATGTGGCGGGTGGGGAGCCCCAAAGGGGCCAGCGTTTTGCCTTCTGGATGATGACTATGCCCTGAAAGAATAAAATCTCCCTCGAGAGGGCTGGCGTCTGTTTTTAGCTCTTTCTTTGACATTTAGCATTTATTGTGACAAATGATTGAATATTGTTAAGAAATTGACCTTGTCATTTGTTTTTAATGACCTATTTTGATAATTAAAGGTCATTTTGGATGATATAAAAAGAGGAGGACGTTGCCTCTCATTTTGACAAAAGAGAACTTGCTCTCTTGTGAGAGATACTCTTTTAGCTCTTGTCTTGGTTATTCTTGTCTTTTTGGAGTTGAGGCACTACACTAGGAGGATTAGCACGGCATATGCATGTGGTGCTTTTATCATTGGAAGGTGTTACAACTAGGGTTTGATAAACTCATCTTGGATTTGTAGTGTTTTTGTCATGCAAAACTTCTTGATTGAATGGTTGTAGTTTAAAATTCTTACATGCATAGTTACATTGTTATTATTTGCTTAATCATAGAAACCGGGAACAATCACACAAGTAAGGTTGTTGCTTCGTAATGTCCCCATGATAAAAGCTTGATTAGCCATTTGATTAGAAGAACTTAGCCTAGCCATAGCTACACTAGTTCATCTTTTTCTTGAGTTGGTTGAAACATAGATTGAAGAAAGAAGATGTCCTAAGGCTAATTTACTTTACACCTAGGGTTTTGAAAGCCTTGTCCCCAAGCAACACTTTTCCGACCTAGACTTATGTTTATAGCTATACGTTTTGCCAAAGAGTCTTAAGGAAGAGGGAAGAGCATGAGGCCTAACTTTAGCTTCTGCAGGAATGAGCCTTCTCCCTTAGGGTTTTGATTTGGTGGCCACGCCATTGCAGCACCATTAAACCTAACTCTCTCATCCTTAGGTTTAAGTCCTTCAAGCCATTAGCCTTTCTCCATTTGACTCCATTAGCCCAAGACACTAGTCACAATCCTAGCGTTGAGTTCTTAGTGTTAAAACAACCTTTTCAAACTCTCAATTGTGAAAACCTACTAACCCTAACGTCTTGCTAACCCTAGTTTTAGATGATGGCGTCTTGGCCTCTTTGAACTTTGATTGGTCTAAAACTTGCAGCTGAGATATCCTTGATAGATATTGAAGTGTTGAGTCTTTTCATTGGTTTATTTTTGGCCAGCGTCCACTTCTTAACCCATCAAACTAACCCTAAAACCTTAGATGACGTCACACTTCTTGAACTCTTGTCTAGTGTAAAACATTGAGTCTTTTTGTCATCTAAGTGATAGAATTTGAGTTGTTGATCACTTTCATAAGTTTAAATTGCAAAAGCGTCCTTCTCATTGTCTATTAAAACTAGCGAGATGAGGATGGCGTCGCCCTTATAGCATAGTGGCTGTGACAACAATATTTATGTATGAGCAGAGTTATTGTATTGTGATATGATAAGGTGGTTTACACATTAAATGCTATTATCTTTTTGTATTTATTGAAGAAGTATTCTGAAGCCTTTTGTCTTTGTTTAGCAATCATTGACAAATTGATAATTACATCTCATCATTGCTCATATATATGTGAAGATGGTGGATTAATATTTGAGTACCTTAGCGGCACATTCTTTAGCTTTATTTGCCTTGTCACGCAAACAGGTGCCGATGGAGTGGAATATCTTCTTGTGACTATCCATTTGTGATGTCACGTGAGGAAAGGGTTAACCTTCGAAGCCTTAAACCCTTGATCCTTTTCCTTGAAAACCACAGATTAATAGGGGCGTCTCCCTTGGGATTAGCCACCCTAAATAGAAAGAGCTCCCCATCGAGGTGGCTTGGTGGGTGGGGAAGCTCTGATACATGGATTTGAGCCTTAATTCAAGCTGCCAACCTTTCCTACAAAGCTGTCGCGATAACATGTGTCATTAAAATAAAAACGTTAGATCAAGAATTACCTGGAACAACCTTCAAAGAGATGTGCTAGAAATATACGAAAATTTTGACCATGCAGCATTTAGGATCTAACCAACTCCAGAAAATTTTATCACATCACCATATTATCAATCAGACCAATAATCGAGCTTGAAAATTTTTGATTGGTTTTCTTTAGGGTTGTGATGTTAGATCTATGAGAGGATTGAGACTATTAAAGAAACACTAGATAACTTAAATGATTGCAGATCGATTTTGAGAAAACCCCTTTCGAAGTGTGACTTGCATAAAAAAACATAAATAGCACATCGATTTAGGATTTGAGCCTATGAAGGAGTGCAAACTAGAGAGAAAATAAAGGCATTGTCTAACTCTTCTACAAAATGATATTTTTAAAGCGATCCGTGACCTAAATTTTTACGAAATCACTATTTTTTTGTAAATTTTCAGAGTCTACCCAGTTTCAAGTCTAGCTGATTTTTATCAGTGTTTAATGACCAAAACCCATATTTATGACAGCCGTAAATACTCAACATATAAACAAAATTTGAGAACTGAAACATGAGGATAATAAACATCATTTAATCTTGAGAAATAAAGTATATCGGCCGGCACCATTTTGGAGAAAATAAAATGCCGCAGAGAGATTTTTTGGTCTAACGGTGACCCTGCGGAAAAACCCACAAGGTAAAACCGATTGAGAGGGAGTTTTATTATTTCAGAGCTCAGAAAAAAATGTCATTTAAAACAATCATTAATTTGAAGCATCTGAGACTTTTCTCGAAAACCGTGCCAAGTTTTCACTTCAAAATCTAAGCCAAACTCCTTGAAATTCGTGCTTGAATTTCCTATACATGTACATAGGTTAGCTCCTCGATTTATGTGCCCTTCTTGCTGTACGAACTCCCTCGAAATTTGTGCCAAGACAACAACCCAAATTTCTTTCCAAGAAAGTGTTGTACGACTGCCTAGGAAAGCATGCCAACCTTCCAGAAAAACACACAACAATCATTCCTCAATTTTTGTGCAATAAAAACAGCGGTATGGCCCAATAAGTAGCGTACCTTTCCTCCCAACGCGTACTTGAATTTTTGGAGTTGTACGGTCTGCTCAAAATACATCTGAGTACAACCTCCATTAGCTGTTGTACTTCTCTCCTCTACGTGCCCAAACGCTTGGAATACAAAATGCAGCAACAATACAAAGTTGCCCTCCTTACCCTAATCGACTCAATGAGGAGAAGGTGAAAGGTCATCTCATCTAATGGTTGAGATTAGACGAGATGGATGGTGAAGATTAAATCATAAGTCACTCACTTCCCTAAGTTCAAAAAGTCATCTTTTAATTTTTATCTCATAAATTAAATGACTAAAGTCCACATTAGGCACTTTCTCACACCTTAGGCACCTAGGTGATGAGAAAAACTTGCCTAGGTACTTTTAATTATTTTAACACTCACTCTTAGGAAGTGTTGCTCATCACTCCAAGCTTATCCCTAAAAATACAAAACTTGCCTTTTCCCAAAGCTTTGGTGAGTATGTCCGCAACATACTCATCTGTAGATATGTACTTGGCCAGCTCCTTTGCTCTCACGAACATAATCACGGATGAAGTGATGTCGAATCTCAATGTCCATGGGCGACATGAAAAACTGGATTCTCGAGAGTTTGATACAACTCTGATTGTCTCAATAAATCAAAGTAGCTCTCAATTGCACACCAAATAATCCCACCCGACAACTAGAAGCCAAGGAGCTTCACAAGCCTAAGCGAAAATTACCATATACTCGAGTCTCTACAAAACTCAAAGTCATTGAGTTTTGCTTCCGACCAAACCAAGACACCACTGTTGAGCCCAATCCCAAAACAACATTCAAAAGTACTCTTCCTGTCATTGACACATCCTGTCCAATCTAAATCATTATAGCCCACCAATCGAACTCCATCCCCTCGGAAAGTCCAGGACCATAATCTTTTGTACCACAAAGATACACGAGCACATGTTTTTCTACCACCAAATGCACTCTCCTAGGCTCCACAATAAACTGACTAAGAGTGTTGACAACAAAAGCAATCATAGAATAGGTGTTGACAAAATACATCAATGAACCGATCAATGGCGATATAAGTGGAATCAATAACTGAGACTTAGAAGCATGAAGCTTCTAGTTCCAATTAGTAATCATGGGTGTAGTCATGGGCCTACAATCCTCCATCACGAAATCTCCTCGAGGAATGTCATAAGCATGCTTCTGTCAGGAAATATGTGTCCGGGGCTCTATGCCATATCTCTAGACCCAAAATGTAGTGCATCAAACCTAGTTCTTTCATTTCGAACTCTGTAGCAATGCTCTCCTTACGACTAGTAATGAGTCTCTCAACCCACAGCAATGAAAATATCATTAACATATAGCAAGAGTACGAGAGGATCCTCTCCAACCACAATGAAGTATAGGTTGGGATCCACCTCACTCTTCTCAGTAAGCTGCTACAAGTGAGCATCAATCCTAGAATACCAAACTCCAGGAGCTTGTTTCAAGCCATATGATTCCTTCTTTAGTCTACACACATGAGACTCTCTCATGCACCTCAAATCCAAATGGTTGTTGATGTACACCTCCTTCTCTATAAGACCATTTAGAAATGATGTCTTCACATCCATCGATGGATCTTCCAACCCATCTAAGCTGCAATGGAGATCATACTGATCGAGGTATATCTGGGCGAAGGTCTCATCATAGTCAACTCCCCAACCTGTGAAAACTGAGGTCAAAAAAGCGAGCTTTTACTTCTCCAATGCCATCTGTGACATACTTGGTTAATAAGAGCCACCTAAAAGTCTGCTGACTTCCCCTCGAGGTCTAGGAACAATCTCTGACATCATTCTTCATGATGGAATTGTATTCTTCCATCATGGCATCTCTCAAACCTTGTTATGACCTCTTCAAAGTGGAAATAGGACTCCCTGATGCACACTCACCATTGTGGTGTAGCTGCAAAACCTCTTGGGTGGTTTACTCTCCCTCACTACCTACCTAGGATTCCCCATTGAACCTTATGCCTCTCGGAGGTGTCCACGGAAGCCACTTGGGCTTCCTCCTCTCTGAAGTAGTGTCCCATGGAGGGGACTCTCCCTGCTTAACCCCATCTCCTAAAGATAATGATCCTGTATTAGACTCTGAAGTACCTGATCCTTAAACTTGTGGATCGGTAGCCTGCAAACCTGAACTTTGTGGCCCTTTCACCGAAACTGGTGGCCCCAAACCCTATGTCAATGTATTTTGTTGTGGACTCACTTGAATATGAGGTGTTGACTGCTCACCCCTCTTATTCCCTAAAGTAGCTTCCTAAAGGCTCTATCCTCCTCAAATCTCACATCCCTTCTCAAAAGTCAAAACTGTCTTCCTAAAGGAAGGGATGTATATGCAGAAAACCTTTGAAGTCTCGTATACTCAATAAAATATTTTTTTTTACGTAGGTGGGCTCTAGCTCTGTCCTCTTCTCATAAGGGACATGTGAATGTGTGATGCACCCAAAATCTAAGCGCCCAACCTTAGGCTTTTTCCCGGAGAAATCATCCTCAATAAGTCTTATTCCCCAATGCTGCAGTGGACTCATGTTACTAGCGAGGATAATTGCGATTAGCATGCCTTAGCCAAAGAAGAGTGGCAACCCACACGATCGTACAACATGGCTCTCATGACCCAACTATGTACTGTTCTTCCTCTGGAGACCCCATTATGTTGTGGTTTATAATGAACAACCAACTCCCTCTTGATACCCTCTCCTGCAAAAGTCATTAAATTCATTGGGTATACTTACCCCCATTATCGTTCTCGATTACTCTGATTTTCCTCGGTCTGGTTCTCCCACAAGAGCTTTGAACTCTTGGAGCCAGTTAGTGTCCTTTGGTCTTCATGAAGAAAATCCAAGACTTTTAAGAAAAGTCATCCAATGAATATGAAATAGTACAAACAACCACTCAAATATACATGAACATGGGACCACATACATCAGATAGATTAGATCAGTATACTGTTACGCTCACGGTATCACTGCTTGGAAAGAAGTCTTGGTGTACTTTCCCAAAGCACACCCCTTGCGCAACTCACGGTGCTCTGTGTATTGAACTTTGGCACTCTAGTCACAATCTCCCTCGGTATCCTCGGAGCCCCATGATGCAAATGGGCCATCCTCCTATGCCATAGCTCACAAAGATCATTGTTCTTTGGTGGTATGATACAATGCACTAGTTGACTGAAACATGAGCTTGTACAACATCTCATGTGGGGTCCCACAATCACTTTGAAGTGATCTTTGGACCCCGCCAGAGCTAGGAGCATATGTCAATCACGGAAAAACACCTCATATCCCCTCTCCTCAATAGTAGAAATTTAAATCAAGTTCTTCTTCAAGACATGAACATATAGGACATCTCTCAACAACATGGGGAGTAGGGGCTCCCTCTAAAAGCGATATTGTCCCACTACCAACTGCCTTGACCAACCGGTCATCTCAAGCACTACCTCAAGATCACCAAACTATGTAAGATCTGTCAAGTAACTCCTGAACACCTTTCATATGGTGTGAGGCACCACTATCAATATACTAAACACTGGAATGTGTGGCTCTGGTGGAAAGACACACCACAAAGGAAAACTCCTTATCGAACTCGATGGAAACTCCTCCCACCTCTATTGAAGCCGTTATGCCTTCTTCTTCTTATTCACGACATTGTTACGCATGGTTCGGACATGTGACATTCAAAGAAATTGACTTTGTTCATGTCCTTATTTTCTTCACTCTTTGATTTGTTTCCTCCCTTAGGACCCTTTTGAATTTCTTCTTGTTGTTAGCAACAATAGCCACATTCTCCTCATCATTACGAGTAGATGACTGCCATGCACATAACCTCTCGGGTCTCCTCTAAACAAAGTCATCCCAAAGGCGTTCCCACTTGGGAAGATTCTCCTTAGCCACAATGCCCTCAACAAAACAACCCATTGCTTGGTCACCCCATTCAATGTTCTCCTTACAAGTTCACTGTCAACAATGGCCTCCCTAATAGCTCCAAGTTCATCTCTCACCTGTGTCACTTTGGTAAGATATGTGACCACATTTCAACCTTGGTCATTTAATTCTTTCGGTTTCTCTCTCAAAACCATCTTGTGGTTCTCATTTGGCCACTTTGATACAACCCGTCCAAGGACTCGGAGCATCTCACCAGAGCATTTGTATTTCCCCATCGCGAGAATCAAATGGTCATTGATATGGCATCAAGGATGATTCTTTTAGCCTTGATACTTTTCTTGGTGTAGGCTGCTAGAAGAATAGGATCTGTAGGTACTGGGTTTGTTGTTAGGTTCTCATGATGTCCCATAACTCATTCTCCTACAGAATCAAAGTCATTCTCTCCTTCCAAGCACCAAAATTTACTACCCCACCAAGTCTATCCTCAACCCTCAAACCAATAGCCGTGACCCTTCTCTGCTGAAAATAAAAATTCCAAACTATGTCCGGGGAAATAGCTTTTGTCCTCTTCTCTATCTTGTTGATTTAAATTTTCCCTTCTCTTCAACTTTCGGCTTTGATACCATGTAAATTTCCGGACCCTTTCGGTTCAAGTCACAAATTAGATTTTTATTAGTGTTCAATGCCCAAAGCCAGTTTATGACAACCATAAATACTCAACAAATAAACAAAATTTCAGGCTGAATTCATGAGGGATTATGAACAATTGTCTGAAATAAAATTATATCAGCGACACCATATTTAGAAAATAAAATGCAAAGAGATTTTCTAGTCGCAGTGACCACGGAATAACCTGAGGGGAAAACTTCCAATGAGAGAGGTTTTATTATTTCAGAGCTCTGAAAAAATGTCTTTTACAACAACCATTAATTTTAGAAATAAATACATACTTATCTCGAAAACTGTGCCAATTTTCCACTTCAAAACTTGAGCCAAACTCCTCGAAATTCGTGCAAAAAAGAACAACCTGAATTATGTGCAATAAATGAATGTACAACTACCTAGGAAAGTGTGCCAACCTTCCAGAAAAACACACAACAATCACTCCTTGATTTATGTGCAATAAAATAGCAATATGGCCTTCAAAATGCATGCGGTATGACCTCAGTAAATGTGTTGTACCTTTCCTCAAAATATGTGCCAATATTCGGTTATATGGGTATGCTCAAAGTCACGTAGATGCAGAAGCGTCCGATAAATGTTGTACTTCTCACCTCAATTTTCATACTTGATATTTCCTTGGAATGCGTGCCCTTAGCATCAAATGTTCCTCTCTTAGTCTGCTCGACTTCTCTCTTTTCCAACTCTCTCAAAATGCAACAACAACCCTAAGGGTGCACCCTCCTTACCCTAATCAACTCTATGAGGAGAAGGTGAAAAGTCATCTCATCCAATGTTTGAGATTAGATGAGATGGATGGTGAAGATTAAATCACTTAGTCACACCCACTTTCCCTAAGTTCAAAAAAGTCACCTTTTAATTTGCATCTCATAAATTAAATGACTAGGGTCCTGTTAGCATTTTCTCACCCCTTAAAGCCTAGGTGAGAGAAACACTCCTATGTACTTTTAATTATTTAACATTTTTTTGTTATTTAAAATGCATTTCACGAATACAAAAATGGATTCAATATCTTTGAAAATCAGCAGAGACCTTTGGATTATGCATAAATAATCACTCAAGACCACAGATCTAACAATTTCTTGCTGGATTTCGGGAAGATATTCCTAGAAAAAATCACCTGAGAAGAGTCATTTCGTAGAACAATTAGACAAATGCAAAATAAAATAGCAGTTGATCTTGTGTTTAAATCTCTTTGGAGGGGTGACACATAAAAAAATTCCATGTCAACATCACGAAAATGGAAAGATTAGCTCAGAAAACTTGGAGAAGGCAACCCAGATCTGAAAATATAAATTACTATACCCTGGCCTACATGTAAAACAAAACGAAAGGGAAAAAAATTAGAATGAGATATGGTTAGAAGATCTAAGGAAGACCTAGTGTCTCCATTGGGCAAGGAGTCTAAAATAACTCCTTAAATAGATGCCCTTTTCTCTTTTATTGTTTAAGTCCCAAAAACCTCCTAAGGAGAGCTTTGAGAACATCAAGCTTGGGTACGTGGACCACAAAACTTATAGAGGGACTAGACTATTTCTAGATCTACCCCAAGCATTACAATTTAGATTAATTGAAGTATAAATCCAAAGTAAAAATTTAAAATCCTATGATATCTAAATTCAATACTAAATCCCAACTTCAATAGTTCATAAAGAAATGAGATAGATATTATTCATACCTTGCTTGCATTTGTCTACCTTACAATAACCCTTCCTCCATTAAGTTATGTATGCCAAGATCCTTCTAAATACACCCTAGAGAAATATACACAATATACTTAAGAAACTAGATAAATATACACACCAAAATAGAGCAAATATGCCTTCTTATTCCATTTCCAACCATGACAAATGGGAGTGACACCCTCTGTAAATAGGTAGAAGCCTCCTCAAAGCATACATAGAAAACCATAAGCTACCATGAAACCATGTGCTCATAGCATGTGCTAAAATAAAACCATGAGCCTAATGCCACATGCTAGAATAAAACCATGTGAGAAAACCATTGGAGGTTACAACAAACCCCTCAAACTAGGGTGCCCTCCTTTAATTGAGCAATTCTTTAACTAACTCACACATGTGGATCAAAGGAGGCCCTAGAACAATGGTGCTCCCCCAACTAACCCATAAAATCATGAAAACCCATTCACACATATATGAGAAATTGGTCCCAAAGTGAGGTGTGCCCCTTTT
>SNQJ01S0246323.1:1794-13340 GCA_010110895.2 Picea sitchensis
AGTTGACCTTGCAGAGGAGCGTTAGAGATCCCTGCCCCCAGACCCAAAGTCTGTAAAGTGGAGTGTGTGAGTGCAGGACTTGTACCTGAACTAGGCATACTGTATGAAAACGGAGGGCCTGTCGCACTAGGTGTGAAAGGAGGTGTGGCTGCCGCGATAGATGGGGTCGGTCCACTGTGCGACGTAGTTGCGGCCGAGACCATGGAAGAATTCTCCTGTGGTAGCAACGGTGACAGGAATGGAAGAATTCTCAGAGGAAGTAACAACGTTTGTTGCCATAGTTGTATGAGGCACTGACATGCGTTCGTAAAATTGAATTGGCACAATAACTTGTGGCCAAGTATCAGTGTTTGAGGTTTCAACCAATCCAAGATTGGCGGTCGATTCCTTCGGGAGTTGTTCGAGCTCAATGGTTGGGAACCCGGTTTCTTTGAAATACCCTCGTTGGTCTAGCTTCCACCTCAATGGTGGCGGGGGTGGCTCCAGTATAACCGGTGGCAGGCCTAGAATCCTTCGTGACCGACGGAGCTCTGAATCCTCCACTGTGTGAGAAGATTCACGACACGCTAAGGTATTCTACATGAACAAACAGTAACACACACTGAAAGAAGCCCTTATGAGATAAAACAAGCAATCACTAACTATTTTGAAGAATAGTTACAACAACCAACACTAGAGCAACTTACTGGTGCAAGTGGAACTCGAATACGGAAGCACCCTCCGGGTATACTTTGCAAAGCGTGGCCCGATGTCTGTCCTAGGTACCACGGTATACCCCCGCAGTCACTTGTGTATGTCCCTAGAAAATATTGGCAACTAGTTTGCCAGCACGTGAACAATCACCAGGTGGGTACAGTCGATAGTCAAGTAGACCACAATGAGCAGGGTATCAAGCTCGAAACCTGTCAAGTGTATCGAGCGAAAATGGTCCCGAAGACAACTGAGGACCTCGAATGGATTCGAGACCCATGAAGCTCCGTGGAAAATTCAAACGATGGAATCCCTTAACAAATCCTCGATATGTGTTCTCCACTACGCTCGGTCCAGCTTTGGAGGGGTTATCTCCGCTACCTTTCCTTACGCGACCTCATGTTTAGCCCCTGTGTAAGAGGGGGGTCCCGGATAAATTTCACGCTACTGGACTTCTACACTCCCTATTGACAGACTCCAATGTTTGGTTTGAGTGGCCTTGGAGAATTTACTCTCCAACCTATTCCAAGGCCCTAGTCCTAAGCTAGTGTATGCATCCTACAAACAGAAATTCTAAATGATTTTAATTAGCGTTTCTTTTAATGGGATTTTTTACGTCACAAGGTATGAAGGTGAAACTGATGGTGTGTAAAGACTCAAAGAAAAAATGAACAAGAAATGCTTGGAAACAAAAACTTTTACAAAAATGAAAAAACCAACAACTTTTCAACAAGAAAGACTTCTTTTCCTTTTGAATTTTCTAAGATTTCATGCAAAAAAACATCAAGAAATTTCGCTCAATCTGTGAGCTACTTATGCACTAAATGCACTGCAAAACTTATGAAAAAGGCTTCTTCCTAGCTACTAATGCAACAACACAACCTTCAAACCAAGAAGAAAATGAAAAAGAGAATTTTTTTTTTATTTAATTGCAAAATCAAGCAAAAAAGGGAAAATGTTGACAAGCACAAAACCAAGAAAATAAAATAAAATTCTAGCTTAAAGTGCAGATCGTAAAGAACCAGAGAAAAGATGCTCAAAGGAAATCAAGAAAGCACCGATTCTAACACTTGTCTAAAAACCATAAAACAAATTTTTCCTTTTGTCTTTTCTATCAAAACATCAACTAAGAAAAACACAGGCTAAGGATTAGAGGTCCTAACCTGCTGACTGTGTAGCCCTAGACTCAAACTCCTGAGAGGAACACTTCTCACCAAAGGAGGGGATGACTGCCCCACCCAGGCTGAAAAGAAACCAATCAAGCCCGCGACTGTCACTGAAACAACACACGTGTGAACGCGTGCTGAGCTATAACAGCGCGCGGGTACCTGCGGGCTAAGCTTAAACAGGCCATGGGTCTGTGTAAAAGATAAGACAAAACAACCACAAGCAGCCCAGACCTGAAAAAGGCCTCTGGTACTGACAACTAGGGTATCTTAAAGGCTTGGATGCTTCTATTTTCACAGAAAAGGAAAACTGAATGCAAAAGATAACAAACACAATAAAGCAGACTGAAAACAAGACAGTAAACCAGCAAGACCAAGACAGGATCTAGAAATCCCCCTGAGAAGGTAAACTTCTGATAGGGAAGAGGAGACTACCTCTCTATCTTTCTTAACACTACACGCTACTAAAACCTCTGCAGCAAGCGTTCAAACGCGGGCTGTAGAAGGTTAGGGCGCGGGTTACATGCATGCAGGCCTTCTGCAGGCCGCGTGTACCTCTGTGTGTCCCGATAATAAATGTCAAGCAATAGTCAAGGAAAAACTGGTATTGATAACCAGGTTCCCTACTAGCTCTGACCTAACAGAAAACAAAACAAACAAAGAAACCGAGAATCTACTCCTTTGAACTACCCAAAAACCTCAATGAAATCCAGAAACCCTAAGAGTAATATCCCCAGTGGAGTCGCCAATTCTGTTGTTAGGAAAGTATACCCTACGGACTAACAAGCTAGGGCTTAAACTTGCATGTAGATCATGACCCTTAAGAAATTACTTTTAACCTTCCACTCCAAACCTAAAACCCTTTTTCACATGCAAACATGGAAGGAACCGACTAACCTTTTTTATCGACGTTTGGTGTAGATCCTCCGTTGCGCTTTATCTCCTTGCTTTTGCTGCTCCTTCCAAAGACAATCCTGCAATCAAGACAAAAACACTACGCATGCATGCTATTGTTCTACTAGAGGGTTAGAGATTAAGAATAAATCAAATAACATATATAAGACTTGTACATTGGGACAGGAAAAGTATTCTTTATTAATCTCAAGATGAATCAACTTACAATAATCATAGAGATCGACCACCATTCCTTGATCCTGATCTTGGGCTCCTCCTCTTCTTTGTCCTCCAACTGCTTTGATTGAATTCTCATAAAGCTTGAGGAAAGGCTAAAGGGTTGGGACAAAACGGATTCGGCAATTGGGCAGAGTTTCTTTGCTATGATTTCCTCCTCCAAATAGTACCCCTACCCCTTCTTTTATAGGCTAGAAGGAGCTAGGGTTTTGGATGAACTCTCGGCCATGCATGGCTGGGAGTTCCAGTTAACTGGCCCAAAGCTTTTCGTCCCGTCGGAAACTTTCCTATTTTTGTGCTTTGTTAGGTAAACGCGGGCTGTAATGGGCCAGCCAACATTCCAACGCGTGCAGTAGTGGGCCTGCCAGCGTTCCAACGCGACCAGTAATGGGTTAGGGCGCAGGTTACTTGATTTAAGAGGTTTTTCAAGAGTCTGTTCAGCATGGCTTTGGAAATGAAGGGAAATGAGTTGGCCTGATGCCAGGTAAGCATGGATGGTGCAATTTAGGGTTATAACACCATCTCGGAGAAACTGGGGACGAATCTCCTGACAAATTTTATCTGGCCTAAGAAAGACTGCATAGAATTTTTGGAGGAGGGAGGAGGAAGTTTTGAGATGACTTGTGTATTTGCAGAGTCGATAATCATCTCTTTTCTTGACATAATGAATCCTAAGAGTTTACCTTGTTCTACTGTGAAAATGGATTTTTTAGGATTTAAGGAAATGTCGTATTTGCGACATCGTTGTAGAACGGCTCTTAAATGAGCTAGATGATCGATTTTGTTTTTGGAAAAAACAGTAACATCATCTAAGTAAACTACAATAGACTGATTGATTAAGCCTATGAAAGTGATGTCCATCGCTCTCTGGAAAGTGGCACTGACATTAATTAATCCAAAGGGCATTTTTCGATAAGCGTAGGTGCCCCATGGAGTGCGGAAGGTAGTTTTGAGTTTGTCTGGAGGAGACATCAGGACTTGGTTGTACCCTAAAAAACCATCTAGTAAGGATAGTCTCTTAGAACCATATACCTGTTGAAGGATCAATTCCATGGGTGGGACAGGGTAGTTGTCTTTATCAGACGCTCTGTTAAGGTTTCGGAAATCGACTCATAGTTGAATTTCCCCACTTTTCTTCCAGACAGGGACAAGGTTAGAAACCCATTGAGTGTGCCTAATAGGGAAAATTATCTTAGCATTCAAGATTTTATTTAATTCTTTTTTTACGATCAGTTTGAGCCTAGGGTGTATTTTTCTTAATTTTTGTTGAAAAGGTAAGGTTTGGGGTTTCATAGGAATGACGTGTTATATGATGTTGGGGTCAAAAGTTTTAAGGTCATCATACGTCCATGAAAAAACATCTTTAAATTCCTTAAACAATTTAATAAATGCAGCTTTTTCTTGTTCAGAACACCCCAACCCTAAATTAATGCACTGTGTATTGTCGTTAGTTCCCAAGTTTACTTTTTCATATGATAACGAGGAACTATTGGTTTTATAGTTGAATGATTGTTTGAATTTATCTTGAAGATCGTAAAATTTCTCTAATCTAACTACAGACTTAGGGATCGAATGTACCATGTTCGATGAATATTCAGGAGTTCTTGGATCAGGTATTACCGTGAAGTCGCGTAGATTGTCGTCGTGAGTGCATTCGTCGATCACCATGCCTTGAAAAGTTTCTTCCATATGTAGGAAGCTAATAATCTTCTGATCGTCGTCGAAGACTCTCCAGTTCATGATGTTGTAGGGAACAGATGGTCTGAAAAATAGTTCGATGGAGAATGCATTCGGGGACAAGCCTTCTGCAGGAAAGAGTTTGGAAGCTACGTTAGCTAATAGATCATCTTTAGAATTATTGAACCTAGGAATAGAATTTATATTGAAAGAAGAAAAGTTATTCATTAAATTCCATACCTCGGATTGGTAGTTTCTAAGATGCAGAGACAAACAGTGGATAGAATCTCTTACCTGTCTAACCACGATTTTCAAATCACCAAAGATAGTCAAGTTTTGAATGTTCATATCTAAAGATTTTCTGAGGCCCTACAGTAAAGCCTCATATTCTATAGTGTTATTAGTACATTCAAATTCTAACATACATGCAATCAAGGTTTTGTTACCTGAGGGATCAATAATAACGTAGCCTGCACCAACTCCTTCCTTGGACTTTGACCCTATTAGCACTTTGTAATTTGCCCAAGGCTGTGAGGCAGTTATAGAGGCAACATCAAAACCACTTCGAGTCAGGGATCTAGCCCTCCGAGACTCAGAGAGGGATCTCTCTATCTGATATAACTTTGTTTGGAAGAGGATATTAGGCTAGCCATGCAGAATAGGATACGTTCTTGGAGTTTTTTGGTTGAGACAACAAAAGAAGGCCATTGGGCTATGGGGTTTGTTCACAAAGATAGAGACCAAATAATAGTTTATAAGAAGTCTTTTCACAGGGAGAGATAATGAAACTATTGGATTATTTGGGAATAAGTGATGGATTAGTAGAAAATGTGAGATTATCAATCACAGTAAAGAAGCATTTAAGAATTTCTTCACCACAACATCAGAAGACAAACATTTAGATTTTTTAAAAGTTAGAAAACAAGGTATGCACAGATAAATCCTGTAACTTTAACTCCTTTTAAAATATTAGTCAGACAACACAATGATAACAAAGGTATATACACTTTCAACGACGAGGGAAAAACTTCACCAATAGCTAACATACAAGAATCATGTGAACGTTTCTTTATATTTCTGGAAAATCTCTGATAGAAGTTACAGTGCTCCCAGCCTGCCTAGGTGTGAAATCAACCACCCTTACATTAAAAAGAATCTCTGAATAAATAGGGGAGATCCCCCAACAATTTTTGAGAGTCGGTTTTAACCGCCTCGACCAAAAATAGCCACCAATCCCACAAAATTTGGAACTGTTTGCCATGAAAGACGGACCGGTTTTATGCGAAAAAGGGGTCCGAATAGACATGTGTTTCTCTTCAACGATGACACCTGGGAAAAACTGAAGGAGGTTACTGTATATGGGCATGTTCTGGACAAAAACCTTCTTCGGTGTTTCCAAATTCATCCCCATCTGGCCGTAACAACTCTCGCAAAATCAAGGCTGTAACAGAAAAGCGGAAATCTGGAAAAAAGGTCCTTGAAGATGGCTTTGATTCTCCCTGCTCGTAGCGCCGTTGCAAAAACTGAGAGAGGTTTTTGTTCTTCAGCTCATTTTGAGAAAAATAATATCTCATATTTTTAAAATCCATCTTCATTTTCCCCGAATACGTTTTGAAAGAACACAATGAAATAGGCAAAAATGGCAAAAAAAAAGGAAAAGCGGTTTTATTTTCGGGAATGCGGTATTTCGGACCCCCCCTGAGGTGGTAAGAGGTTTTTTATTTTTGGGGGGGGGTCCGCTGGAGTAGGGACGTGACACGTGGATGGGGGGTGGTATTGAAAACTACCTCATTTCGGACCCCCCCCCCCCTTTCATTAAATATCGGATGGTGAGGGGGGGTCCAAAAAGTTTAACAGTTGTTTGATTTGGTTTAATATGAATGGATGGGATGTGAGGTATAATATGTTCATTGAGGTAGAGGGTGGGGTAGACTTAGGATAGCGTAGTTTTTTTAATTTTTGTTTTTAAAATTTTCTATTATATGTTTTATTCATGTTTTGTTTTATGTTAATTATTATGTTTTTGTTTTGTTTTTTGTATTTTGTTTTTTATGTATTTGTTTTATTATATTTAATTAACCCTAATTACAATTTTAGAATTTTAATTAAGTAATAATTAATTAATTATTAACTAGTTCTTTATTAACTAGTTTAACCTATTCTAACTATACTAACATTACTATTATTTAATCTAATTTGTTATTTTTGCCTTTATCCTAAGTTCATTTATTCATGGATGGAAGGCAGGTGAGGCGTACTCAATGGGTCGAAAAGATAAGGGAGTGAAGGCGCAGCGAAGGATGAAGGATACAACAGGATGATGGAGGATTGGGCTAAATGGATGGAGGGGAAAAAAGGGGGTCAACCGAACCAGAAGTCTTGATCACGAGGGGAAATTCCAAATCCATAGTCGAAGAATCGAGTTGCCTATAATTATAGGACCCCAACATAGGCTCCACCTGGGGATGGAAGCTCTTTCAGGAGGTGTCAAGAACCATTGAACTCTGAACATGCAAACCAATGTTTTATCCATTGGGCTGATCCAAAAATCTTATTATGCAACCTGTCCCTGTTTTGATCTTGCAACTGAAACCAAATTAAGCTAAACACTGCTGAAAAGAGATGCTCATAATGTTGAGCTTATTCACATTCTCCTACCTACCCTATGCTACTAATAATTTTGTTAAATCAAATAATAAAAAAATTCCAATGAAGCCAATCAAGTAGCTTCTGAGACCAGTGGACTACTTGACTGCTCGTTAGCACAGTGAAAAGTGCAGCTTGACCTTTTGCCCATCGGCTCAAAACTGCAAAGTGAAAAGGCCACTGCTGAAAACGTGATTGATATTTACCATAGAGACCTTGAAAATCTTGAAAAACAAAGGTACTATCAGAGAAAGATTGAGGCTCTACAGTGAAAAAATTCTCCATATAGGTAGCTACAGGATCAAGGTAGAAATGACATGTTCCTTGATTTTTGGATGGCAGCTCTGGCACTGTATCTATGTTATCTTCATCCTCATGCATTTCCTGACATGGCTGCAACTACTTTGATGGGCTTTGTAATGTGTCTTCTACTGAAAAAGACAATGAATTTGACTGCCTAATCATGTCAATATCATAACAACGTTTTATCCCATAGCTGGATGATGGAGGAAGACTTTGACAACACTAGTCATCCAACACATCATATATTGGATCCTGTAGAAATTGAACTGACTGTTGCATTGGTTCCACTGCAAATTTTTGATTTTCTATGAATTTATCCTTTAGCATATACTCAAGATTCTTTTTCAAAAACTGAAATGAATTAAAGCATAATGGTACAGAGTTACTTTGGATTAACTCATAGTTCGCCTTAGGCTTTAATCTTTCATCTGAAATTTGAAAATCAAAGTAGGTAAAGTGATGCAACTCTGGATTTAGAACAACCTCCACATCAGCACTAGCATCTTCACCTAGTTGATCAGAACATCCTCCATCTTTACCAATGCCAACTTGTTTACAATTTCTTCTCAAAAATTGAAAAGAAGAGAAACATAAGGGCAAAGTTTTTTCCCTTACTCTGAAATTTTTTGTCTCTTCCTCATCGATGTCATGACTATTGTGCAAGGGTTGATTGTCGTATCTGAATTGTAAATGATCTTCTTCCTGCCAATGACATGCTGCCGATTTCTTTGAACAATCCACCTCTATTTCAACCTCATGCTCATCACCATACTGATCACACTTGCGTGGATAATACAAGTAAGGAATGTCGTCAAACATGCACATCATATCAACTGGTTTTTCCTCTACAAATTGAGATGGAGCTTCATCTTTGATTGTGTTGTGAATTGAATACATGAAAGAATCATTATCCAAACCATGGTACCAAGGATGAAAAACAACATGTTTGGGAACTGTGACATTTTCTTTCTCTGAAATCAATGGACCATGATGTCTTTGGACGACAAGCTCATCCTTCCTATTGATCCTCTGGATCATCTCTTCCATGGCACTGGCCAAAATCTCTAGTTTAGCTTCTGATGACTTCAGCTGCTCCATTTCTTTGTCCTTTAACTTTGACCTCTTTATTAGCAAGTTGGTCTCCACGTCAACTGCAATGATCTGCATTTCTTCAAGGCTTGTGGTGTTCCTTTCTCTTAATTGGAATGCCATCTCAGGATCAAAGGCATCTGGGAAATTCAATTTAGCTAAACCAGGGGGTGGCCTTACATCCACATGTATTGAATGATACACCTCATTGAACTTGGTTGAGAAATATTGTACCGTCTCTCCAGGATTTCTTTTCAAGTGGTCATATTCTTCTAGGATGAGGAAAATATTTCCCTTCATCACCCACCTATCTAAGAAAACTTGCATGAACTGCTGAAAATTTCTGATGCTTGTAGATGGAAGGTTCTTAAACCAATCTTTAACATTACCTCCCAAAGACAGGGCAAACATTCTGATGTAGACATCATCATCTTCTACTTCAAACAGGTCAAGAAAATCCTCAATACTTTGGATATGCGTTTCAGTAGTAATATTGGCATTCTCTCCATCAAACCTGGGCAAATTATTGATGTAATTGACAGGGAGGTCATGGAGAAAAGGAGGAAAATATAGAGGCTTGTATCGGTCTGGGAATTTTTCAAGCAGAGGAGATGAAACAAGGGGCTTACAACCATCCAGAGGTTTAGCAAGAGTAGGAGATAAGGCAGGAGGCTTATGTCTCACTAGGGTTTCTACAGGTGCATCTGGGATGTGCACAGGTGTATGAGTATGTTCATAATCTACAATTGGGGATGTGATATCTTGAGGCTCATCAATCAATAAGTCGTTAATGTAATCCTCAACAATATACCTTTGATCAGGCTTATAATAAGACAAAACATAATTGCAGATAAAACCAAAGATGTCTTGAATGCAATTTGAGCTTGAGTACCTAGTCTTTCTAGGTTGCTTGGCCATGATTTAGGTTCTTCCTCTAGTGGAGTCTTTGACTTTGGCACTGTCTGGAGATGATTAGATTCACCAGGTGAATGATATTAGCCTTCTTGTGTCTGGTCACTGTCCACCATCATTGATCAGATCTGGAGCTTTGAAGTGTACTACTGGGGAAAGCTCCCCAGTATAGTCGCCATTCTGTTAGCACTCTGTAATTTTCCCAAGGCTATGAGGCAGTCACAGAGGCAACATCAAAACTGCTTCGAGTTAGGGATCTAACCCCCAAGACTCAGAGAGGGATCTCTCTGTCTAATATAACTTTGTTGAGAAGAGGATATTAGGCTAGCTATGCAAAATAGGATACTTTCTTGGAGTTTTCTGGTTGAGACAACAAAAGAAGGCCATTGGGCTATGGGGTCTGTTCACAAAGATAGAGACCAAATAACAGTTTATAAGAAGTATTTTCACAGGGAGAGATAATGAAACTATTGGATTCTTTTGGAATAAGTGATGGATTAGCAGAAAATGTGAGATTATCAATCACAGTAAAGAAGCATTTAAGAATTTCTTCACCACAACATCAGAAGACAAACATTTAGATTTTTTAAAAGTCAGAAAATAGGGTATGCACAGATAAATCTTGTAACTTTAAATCCTTTTAAAATATCAGTTAGAAAACACAATGATAAAAAAGGCAGATACACATTCAACAATGAGGGAAAAACTTCACCAATAGCTAACATACAAGAATCTTGTGAACGTTTCTTTATATTTCTGGAAAATCTCTGATAGAAGTTATAGTGCTCCCAGCCTGCCTGGGCGTGAAATAAACCACCCTTACATTAAAAATCATATCTGAATAAATAGGGGAGATCCACCAACAATTTTCGAGAGTCGGTTGTAACCGCCTCGGCCAAAAATAGCCACCAATCCCACAAAATTTGGAATTGTCTGCCATGAAAGACGGACTGGTTTTTTGTGAAAAAGGGGTCTGAATAGACATGTGTTTCTCTTCAACTATGACACCGGGGAAAAACATGAAGGAGGTTATTGTATATGGGCATGGTATGGACAAAATCCTCCTTCGGTTTCTCCAAATTCGTTCCCATCTGGCCGTAACAGCTCCCGCAAAATCAGGACTGTAACAGAAAAGAGGAAATCTGGAAAAAAGGGCCTTGAAGATGGATTCGATTATCCCTTCTCGTAGTTCCGTTGCAAAAATTGAGAGAGGTTTTTGTTCTTCATCCCATTTTGAGAAAAAACCTCTCTCTTATTTTTAAAATCCATCTTCATTTTCCCAGAATACATTTTGAAAGAAGACATAGTGAAATAGGCAAAATTGGCAAAAAAAAAGGAAAAGCGGTTTTATTTTCGGGAAGGCGGTATTCCCGACCCCCCCTGAGGTGGTAAGAGGTTTGTTTTTGGGGGGGTTCCACTGGAATAGGGAGGCGACATGTGGATGGGGGGTGCTATTGGAAACTACCTCATTCCGGACCCCCCCCCTCTCGTTAAACATCGGATGGTGAGGGGCGGTCTGGAAAGTTTAACGACCGTTTGATTTGGTTTAATATAAATGGATGGGATGTGAGGTATAAGATGTGCATGGAGGTAGAGGGTGGGGTAGACTTAGGATAGCATAGGTTTTTTATTTTTTATTTTTTAAATTTTCTATTATATGTTTTATTTATGTTTTGTTTTATGTTAATTATTATGTTTTTGTTTTGTTTTTTGTATTTTGTTTTTTATGTATTTGTTTTATTATATTTAATTAACCCTAATTACTAACTTAGATTTTTAACTTAAGTAATAATTAATTAATTAATAATTAATTAATTATTAACTAGTTCTTTATTAACTAGTTTAACCTATTCTAACTATACTAACATTACTATTATTTAATCTAATTTGTTATTTTTGCCTTTATCCTAATTTCATTTATTCATGGATGGA